>JAVQKC010129735.1:0-12113 GCA_036025475.1 Philypnodon macrostomus
TCTGGTTTTAGTCCTGGTTTTAGTCCTGGGTTTAATCCTGGTTTTAGTCCTGGTTTAGTTCTGGTTTTAGTCCTGGCTTTAGTCCTGGTTTTAGTCCTGGTTTAGTTCTGGTTTTAGTCCTGGTTTTAGTCCTGGTTTTAGTCCTGGTTTTAGTCCTGGGTTTAATCCTGGTTTTAGTCCTGGTTTAGTTCTGGTTTTAGTCCTGGTTTTAGTCCTGATTTTAGTCCTGGTTTATTTCTGGTTTTAGTTCTGGACCCTCCCCCTCGGGGGCCCCATTTAATTGCCCTGCCTTCACTGCCTGATGTTACGCCCCTGTTCAGAAAGTCCCTCAAAATAAAATGCTCTTACAAATGTTATTTCAAGGCTACAGCCACACTGCAGCATCTTCGGCTCACATTTTGCAAAGAGCTTGATCAGGAAGAAACAGCGAGAGGATTTACACCATCTCATTTTAAAAAGCTTAAAGAAGAAAGAGCGATTCAAGTTTCGATCACGATGAAATGATGAACAGATGAATAGTAGCCGAGCTCGGAGGAGAGAGAGAGAGAGTGCAGGGGGGAGACGGGGAAGGCGGGGGGAATACATTTACCTTGACTGACACTGCGACATGAAGAGAGAAAGCACAATCCCAGAATGTGTAGCTCTATACGGCTCCATGCGACACACTGCAGTGGGCCGGAGTCAATATCACGGCGTGGATGAGACGGCGGGGGGCAGCTGAGGGCAGGACTGCAGGTTCTACACTCATTTAAATCAAGAGAATAGCTGCTGGGGAAGAACAGGAGGATTAATGAAGATGGCAGCTCATCTAGCGCAAAGTTCTTCAGCTTCAACACTTTGCACGTGGCCCGACCGAGGTGTATATAACATTAAATTAATTATTAGATCAATATTTCTATTTTGATGACTTTATTTATATTCCAAGGTTTGCTACAAGGGTCTGCTTTTGTAAAAGGACAGCTCAATATATCATGTTTGGATGCATAGACCTACCATTTTTCAATTCAATTTAATTCGTATAGCCCTATATCACGACAAACTGCCTCTCGAGATTGTGCCATTGCTAGATAGGGTCATGTACTTACTTCAATCACAAGGGGTCATTAATGGAACACATTTGATTCTTTACCATATTCACTGGATAAAGCATTTACCCCCAAACTGCAAAATGACATTTTCAGTGCCTGTCTGGACACTATATTCTTTCCATTGAGAGGTGGGGTTAATGTACGTCTTTTTAAAACATAATTATAATTTTCACTATTTAACTCTAGGGCTATTTATATATAGCTCTACATTGCTTTGTTATTATGAACATATGCAAAATTATATCTATTTCCTCTATGTAGCAAAAACAATTGTGGATTGTATCTTCATCCTCTTCATCCTCAGCAACAGAAGCTTATTGTTTTCAACCCCACACATTTGTCCATACTGGAGAATGGAGCCATAATGGGATCTCACACGTCACACATGCTTGCATTTTTATAGTCAATCTCCATAATTAGCCAGTACTTTCACAGATACACAGATACAGTACAATGATGTATGCAGGAATACACACTCACCGGCCAAAGTATGAAATAGACCTATTCAGGGCTTGACATGACCTTTTTTGCTCAGTGGCCAGAGTAACTAGTATTCTTCAAAATATACTATGCCATAACTGACATGTGTTTTATAGTAAATATTGTAGCCATGAGTAAAATCGACCTGCATTTGGGTAGTTGGCTAGTGGTTCTGTCAAGCCCTGGATGTACAAAGATTTTAGTGAAAATGCATGGTTGTTGGTGCCCAATTGACCATTTTTAATTTTTCAGGAATGGATTGATCTACTGCGTTTCTCACGTCAATGTTCAGGGTTGAAAAAGAATGATTCAAAGATACAATATCCAATGGATTTCTGTGGGCGAATACAGTATGTCCTGTTGATGCCAAAGGTCTTACACTTACACCTAGTCATTCATCAATATCTGTGCTTGGAGAATTAAGCCACAGGGTCGATCGATATAACACGACAGATAAAGAGAGGACCGTTGGATTTGCAGGAAGTGGAAAAGTGAATCAATAATACCCAAACGACCCGGGACAGTGGTCACTTTACTGGGCTAACCCCCTCACCATATACCCCCTTCAAAACCTGCCTAGGCGTCAGTTGTGCCGATATGCCGCAGTGTACAAGATATCTGTCAATTCAAAGTGAGGTGAGAGGAGGATTGGGGAAAACCTTGTAGATGTACTGTGGCTGTAGAAGCTATGTGGAACTATCCTTTGTGCTGTGAAATCTGCCTCCATTGTTACTCACGGGTTGCTAGGGGCAACAGCAGCAGCGTTACAGTATAGAGTAAAAATGCAAAGGGAATGTGAACGCCAGATGCTGAAGGAGGCAAATGGGAGAGTTTTTGTCAATGTAAGATAAATGACGCCCACCAGTGGATGAGGTTGGGAAGTGCAATTTATATTCGATTTTTTTTTTTTTTTTTCTTGCCATTTTTAAAAAGATTTATAGGATAGTAGACTAACAGAAAACCAGGGACACGGGTTGTGAGCTGGATTCGAACTCACAACCCCAGGGCAAGCACTAGGCTTGGAATAAGGGCTGCACACACTACCAACTGAGCTAAACAGCGCACTGGGAAGTACAATTTTAAAATCTTTTAACAGGCTATAAAATTTTGTGATGTTTTTGCTTGTATTAATTGGTTGTTTGTTAGATGTAGAGGATTTTTTATCTGTATCACTGCTTAGTTATATAATTTTATTTGAAGGATTTGTACCATGGCATGATATGGTTAAACCAAACCACAAAAATTATGTTTTTGCTTTACATTTACCACTGTGTCTTTCAAGGGTCCAAGAAGCATTTACCCCTGGACTAGAAGATCCTTGGATTGAGGTCCAGGCACTAAAAAGTCCTGCATATTTGTGAGTTACTAACTCCAGCTACAAGGGGGTCCGTAAAACAATAAATTACGAGTTTTAGTACATTTTCAACACTATAGGAGACATAAAGACTTTGCGGTTAAATTAATGAAGCATTTACCACTGAACTTCCAGATTACTAAAGAAGATCTTTGACATTATGGGAGAGTGCAAATGCCTTTTTGGTTTGTCGATGCTGAAAGATTTATATGTTCAAGATCCAAGTATTTGAAGCTCTTCACCACAGCATCAGAGGCCAGCTGTATATAGATCAAAACTTTAGACACTGACAGTGATGGATGCACAATAATAATGATGAAAAGGCACATAAAAAGAGTGATAAAGTAGATGGTCCATGAAGATGATATGAGACCTGGTGATCAGATATAAATCAGACTATTTTTACCTCCGCACCTCTTCACCATTCATCACAGGGAGTCATTTATATCATGGATAATTATGCACTACCGTCGACCCCACAGAGAGATGGGCTTGCCCCCACACAGTCACAGGCTTCACATCTATATCGGCTAATTTTCATGATTATTTAAATGTAATAATACATAACACTTATATAGCGCTTTTCAAGATACCCAAAGACGCTTAAATGTATAGCTATCTAGCATTGTGAGCTTGGGATTTCCCTGGTACACAGAGAGATTGTGTGTTGGCTGGCCCCAGAATTGAACCTACAACCTGTTCCTACTATAATTGTGCCTTAAAAATACAAAATGGGATGACATGAATGGTTTGTAAATGGCATAATATTACTATGGTTGGTTCCAGTTGGACTCGGAGGTCGGAATTCCCGAGTTCTGAGTTGTAAAAATCAACTGGAATGGACCTGGATGTGGGAATTCCTACTCTGAAACTCGTGGCGACTCGGACAACCCCGAGATGAAAAATCCAACATGGCATATTTTACAAGAAAATCTCAAATCTATACGTATAATAGTCAATCAATAGTCCTCTGGTTGAAGGCCTACCCCAGGGGTGTCCAAAGTTTTTGCCAGGAGGGCCACATGGTGAGATGAACATCTGCGGGGGCCGCCCATTCAGACCAATATAAAAAAATATAATAATAATAATAGTAATAAGAGTAATGATAGTAATATTAATAAATGCAAAAAAGTATATGAATGTTTAGTTTTTATTGAACATGTATTTCAGTGTTCACAAATGTTAACAGAATTAAATCACAAAAGGTCAACCAATTTCACTGAGATTTTAGAACTTTACCTCATAATGAACTGAAACGTTACTTTACTTAACTTTATTAATGGACTTTGGACATGCCTGGCCTACCCACTGCACCACTGCCGCCCCACCATTTTAGTGGGTTCAGTGGCTAAAGCTAATCACACATGGGGTAATCATGTTTTGTTTAGCCCTGTAAACGATGGCACTGTGGGACATGATCAAATCTTCACCCATCCATGTGTTTCACAAATGCTAAAGGATAAAACTCCTAATTCTTTTCTGTGTTATTGAGATAAACCATTAGCGATAGCATGCTGCCGGCTGTTGGCTAATGTCCAGTCTTTACCCTGGTGGCCTGTTGTAAGTGAATGTGATTATTGTAATAGTCTCTTTATATTGTTATTTGATCGTGCCATGAATCTATAAATTGTGCTTATCTAAGACCAACTCAGCAACACCAGACATGGCAAAACACAGCCACCAATCAATGCATTTCCATAGTTTTCTAGCATAAGGGTAATTGCATATAGCTCCAATCTCGCCCGTTATAATCGAATGACTTTTTTTATAGATTCAAGATTCAAGATTACTTTATTTGGTCACAAAGGCTGCCACATAAACAGTACACATTCAGGTATCTTTTTCTATTTATAACAGGTACTCTATAGCATCGCCCAGATGGTAGCAGCTCATATTGGGAGTGTAGGATGTGAGAGGTGTCAGAAGTGATCTTTCTCGCTTGTTTCACAACAGTCTCCTCAAACAACTGTTGAAAGGATGGATACGCTCTCACTCCCGTCATTTAATAGCATTATAAAACACTGAATTAACAAACATTGCAAAAATATAGCCTCTAATCAATGCATTTAGATTTCGCCCATAAAGGGAATTGGATATAGCTGGAGTCTGGCCCGTTAACTATTTTTGTTCAAAACTGGAAAAGCAGCCACTGTTTTTGGTAGATTTGCATATCAAAATAAAGCCAGTAGAAATGACAAAAGAGTTCAGAGCCTATAGGTGTGGGGAGATCTGGGTGCGCCGCACTGAGAGTGGGCGGGATCCTGGACAGGTTTCAGGAAGGACTGGAGCACCTGTAGATTATTCACAGCAAAGGTACATGAAGTGAACGTCAACACTGAAGACAAGAAATATGTCAAGTAAGTACCATTTCTACTCAGTTTATGTCTAGGATTTTAATTTTTTTTACAGTATTTTGTAGCAGTTGTCAATTTCTTTTATTTGTTTGTTGGCTGAAACGGCCTGAATTACGACTAACCCAGGTCTAATCAGGACTTAACCAGGTCTAAACCAGGTCTAAACAAGGTATAAACCAGGACTAAACCAGGTCTAAACCAGGTCTAAACAAGGTCTAAACAAGGTATAAACCAGGACTAAACCAGGACTAAACCAGGACTAAACCAGGTCTAAACCAGGTCTAAAACAGGTCTAAACCAGGACTAAACCAGGACTAAACCAGGACTAAACCAGGTCTAAAACAGGTCTAAACCAGGACTAAACCAGGACTAAACTAGGTCTAAACCAGGTCTAAATCAGGTCCAAACCATGTCTAAAACAGGTCTAAAACAGGTCTAAATCATGTTTAAATCAGGTCTAAACCAGGTCTAAATCAGGACTAAACCAGGTCTAAATTAGGTCTAAACTAGGTCTAAACCAGGACTAAACCAGGTCTAAACCAGGTCTAAACCAGGTCTAAACCAGGTCTAAACTAGGTCTACAGTAAATCAGGTCTAAACTAGGCCTAAACCAGGCATAAAACCCATACTACCAGGGACTAAAAAGACCCCAAGTACCATCATTGTTCCCCGTACCACAGTCTGAGAACCACTTCTATAAGGTTTTCTATGGTTTTACTAAATAGCAAATGAGTTTCTGGTCTATTCAAAAGTAGTTTAAAGACCAGTGGTAGAATAATATCACATTGAAATGGAATATGAAGCTGTATTTAATCAACAATGTTATTTGTCCTCCTGCAATATATGTATGTCATCTTTAGACTGTATAGTTTTCTTTTAAAATCTGTAGCGGGAGCCATAAGTGGCCTATCTCGAGTTTCTGCATTCTTCAGATAGTTGTCCACCTCCTCAGGGCAAAATGACAAGCACTCTGACCTGCGTTTTCGTGTTGAGCGTTTACTCTGTTTTCTCGACATTCCTTCAGGTTTCAACTGTTCATGGCCTTTCTTAAGTCATTGTCTTGTTTTGGCTAGCTCTGTCAACACATGTAAGAAATTAAAGTCTGGATTAGTGCCACTCTTTTTCTTTCCTGAGATCTTTAGTATTTTACATTCTGGACAGTCCAGTTAAGTTTTACAAAGCCTGATAAAACAGGGTTGGAACTGTGTCAAATAAACCATTGTCTTGACTGGATTTTGAAGCGACTGAACTCAAAGATTTTGTGGGAACGTTCAATCCTAACTCTGAACCTAGTTAATAAGTATCTTAAGTATGGGCGGTGCTCGAGATAGCCCTGACTTTCATTACGTAAATACACACATAGTACTCATTGACACTGAGCCCAGAGTACAATACACTCACTGGCCACTTTATTAGGTAGACCTTGTGGAGTGGCGTTCAGTGTGGTCTTCTGCTTCGTGTTTTGTTTGTTCAGAGATCTGCAGACCTTGATTTGAGCTAGTGTTTCTTTTCTACGATCTTTAACCCAGACATTTTTGATCCCACTCAATTGCCAGGGTTTCTGAAATACGCAGAGCAGACCGACTCTACAGTGTGTGGATGACAAAATCTATAGGCCATTGGATTAAATATTTGAACTCACAAGCAGGCAGGTCTACCTAATAAAGTGGCCACTGACTATTCTCCTGTTGTGTTGATTTTCTCTCTGGTTTATAAGCCTCAGTTTGTGTATTTACTTACACTGTCATGTCCACGTAATGCATTGAAAGACTAGGATATAGAGGACCTGACACATTTTCAACAATTACTCCACCCCAAAGATATCAGTGGTGAAAACTTTAATAAAAACAAAGTCACGCCCAATAACTGTGTCACATAAACAAGAATTAGCTAGAAGAATCTAATTGTTTGAGACTTTTTGTTTTGAATGTCGCTTAAATTATATAAAAAGTCTAGATTAAGTCACTAAGAGAGTACTTTTTTCATTGTTACATAATATGTCTGTCTTTCTCTGCAGGCATTCGCTCTCCCGGGAGTAAGATGCTCTCGGAGGATCAGTTCACTTGCTCCATCTGTTTGGAGATCTTCGTTGAGCCCGTCTCGACCCCGTGCGGTCACAGCTTCTGTAAGGCCTGTCTGCAGGGCTACTGGAACCACAGCAAAAAGTTCCTGTGCCCCATGTGCAAGAAAAGCTACTCCAGAAAACCCGAAATGAGCGTCAACCGGGTCTTAGCCGAGATCTCCAGCCAGTTTCAGGGGCTGATGTTGGCAGAGGCGTCCGGGGCGGGTGCTTCGAAGTCGGGTACATTGAATCACAGCATTGGGTCAACCTCTGGAAGCTCTCCGGGCCAGCAGGACAGTGGGGAGTTTGCCGGGCCGGGGGATATACCATGTGACGCCTGCATTGGGAGGAAGCTGAAGGCAGTGAAGTCTTGTGTGAATTGTCCAGGATCGTACTGTGAGGATCATCTCAGGCACCACAAGAAGGTAATGCACAGAGTAGACCTAGGACCTAGTTTAGACCTGGTTGAGCCCTGGCTTATATGAGTGACTTACTTTTGGGGGGACTGGATCCACACTGAAATATTATTAAAATTGCCCCTGGATATGATCAAAATTGATTCGCACAGACAAACAATTAACAGTTAAAATATATGAAATATGATAGTCAAAATCTAAAATTGCATTGAACATCATGTTGTACTCTGAAGTCGGGGTTTACGAGTTGGAAAAATCAACTAGAACAGCCCTTGATGTGGGACTCGGAGACTCGGGCAACCCGAGATGAAAAATCCAACATGTCAGCAAGAAAATATAAAATATAGCTTGTATAATATTCAAGAAGACATACAAGGAGAAATATTGGCATCACAAATCAGCATCTGGTTCAACGATGACGTGTTTGTTGTCTTTGGGAGCATTGCTTGTTTTCAAAGCCTGGTGTAGTTTCTGCCAGAAGACTCTTTTGTGCTGAGCCGCCTGTGGCCAGCTGAGGTGCGTGTGCTTCTTCAACAGTCGTCTCATCTGATAATACGGAGACAGCCGCCGTGTTGGAATGTCCTCCAGAAACACCAGAATCAGCACGTCTTTTTTCTCATCAAAAAGTCGAACGCTGTCGGTGACACAATACTCTGATTAGATCGTGCAATTCAGTTCATTTAAAGTGAAGCACCCCACCTGGCCATTTGGATCTCCCTGGAGCACCACTCGCTCTGTAGATAGTGCTGACTGATCACACAGATGGTCTTCCTGCTGCTGTAGATGGCATCAGTAATGTTCTCCACAATAGGTTTACCTGCAGAAATAAAGTATACTTTTTTAGACGCAGATTTTTCATTCTTCTGCTTTTTTGGTCACATTTCTCATCAGTGGATCTCCTTTTACAGAAACACCATCCTCATACAGAGACAGAATGTAAAGATCATAGACTTGATTCATAATGGTGCTTAGGAGTCTTGGAGTGTTTCTCATGAGACACATGATCAGACTTCCAGAAACAGAAACACTAGGTTGGCTCACTCATTCACGCAAAGCTAAATGACGCCAGAACATTTTCCCCCAGTTGCTCGGTGGCAGGTTCTAGAATGTGATGATGTCATACCCTCAGATGGGGGGGCAGGGGCCAGAATCCTGTATTAACTATATGGGATTTTTATTAGAAAAATCACCCCCAAAAATCTACAAATGTTAAATCTGATCATTTTTATTAGAGACATGGTCCATTACCCCCCTGTATCTGTCCAACCACACACAACATCTGCAGATTAGCAATGGTCATTTCCCTGCCCCCATCACCCATTAACATGTATAGGACTATAGATAGTTGCATTATTTGCCTTTACGTCTGAATATGTGAGTAGTGGGCTTACCAGGTTCAAAGTCTCTGTGATGAAGACACAGCCTCCAGCCCTGACGGCCCTCCAACACCGGCAGCATCTCAGAGTAAACCCAGTCTTCATCATGAACATTATAGGAGATAAACGCATCGTAAAGTTGACCAGGGTCTTTCTTTTTGATTTTTGCGTCATGAACATAAGCCAGGAAAAGATAGTATGCATAGACCAGCTGCCACCTCAGAAAGCTATAGACAAAGGATACAAAGAGAGTAAGCACTATCAAACAGCAGCTAGAAATGAAGCAAATAAACCCATAGTCTATCCAGCATGAACGCATGTCAAAGTTGAGAAAGCTCTGTGTTTGTTGAGTGTCAGGAGAGACACACTTGTACTGGTGGCCATTGATAACCTGGGTGTGATTGTTTGTCAAGACCCACTGCTGAAAGTTGGCATTCAGGCAATCACAAATCATAGGATTATTCCGTATATCCAAGTATGTGAAATTTATGAGAGTTTGAAAAATAGAAGCATTTATCACAGCCAAGTTGTTGTCCATGGCTTTTAGCAGGCGAAGACCTTCGATGTTGGGGAGAAAATCAAGTGTGCTAAACCTATTGTTGGAAAGATTGAGTTTCAATAGTTTTGGGATATGATAAAAGATCCCTGGAGCTAACACGGACAAGCCACTGTTGATTATTTCGAGGCTTCGTAGTTGAGGCGTGTGCTGAAATGTGTCTGGATGGATAGTTTTTTTGAAGAAACTGTCAGCTTTCAAGTACTCCAAAGATTTCAGACCACTGAAGAAATCCGGTGGAATATCCATAGTGAATTTGGGATAAACAATAAGGGAAAGCTGTTGTAAGTTTATTAAACCGGAGAATGGTGGTTCCGTAAAGCCAAGTTGCGAGATGTTCAATGTTGTCAATGGCCTAAGATGCAACACTAGAAATTTTAGCTCCAGAAGTCCTTCAAAATAACCGTTTGTGAATTGACCCGTTGAACAAAAAAGATATTGAAGATGATTAAGCCCTTCGAAAACGGCATCTGGTGAAAAGAAATACTGAACAGATTCTAAATTTAAAAACTGGAGGGAAGTCAGGTTTGTAAATTCACCGCGTTGGAAAGTAAAACGATACGCATTATTGTCCAAAATGAGTCTTTCCAATTTTGACATATTGACTCTGAAGGCGTTCTTTAATGAATGTATGGCATTTTGACCCACGTCGAGACTCTTCAAGTTGTGGAGATTTTGAAAAACGCAGTCGTCAATGTCAACAATACGGTTTCTCCTTAGATTAAGCGTCACCAACTTTGTCAAATTTGCAAAATCGAGACAGCTGAGCTCACCGATATAATTGATGCTCAGATCCAGGATTTCCAAAGCAGCCAGATGACGTATCGTTGAAGGCACTTGGCGTAAACGGTTTGTGTCCAGGTCAAGAAGTCTTAGTTTAGTCAGCGATTCTAGTGATTGACTAGACAATTCATGTAAGCTATTAATGGACAATGTAAGCTCTGTAACATTTGTACATGGACACAGCAAATCGTCATCTATCACCCCCAACGTGTTTAAAGACACCGTCAGTTTTGTCATGGAGGGAATTGAACATGCAACTTGTAGCAATTTTTTAATGGTATTTTTATCTGAGAATTCAAGAACAAGCATTGTTAAGGACCTAGTAGTGCGAAGAACTGCAATGAACGTATCTAAGTTAACTTTACTGAGTTTTCTGAAAGCCATTCTAGTAACGCTTCTCAGAAAAGTTGCGTCGGGTACATCCCACTCAAAGTTTTTTCTGCTTGAAAGCTGAAGCGACTGAAGATCTGGCAAAATGTTCCGTTTCAGGCTAAACTTTTTCACGTTATTATGCCCAAAAACGAGCGACTTCACCTTTGACGTGTTGAACGGAAGGTCGTCGGAATCAAAGAACGTGATGTTATTGTTGCCAAAGGAAATATGTTCAATGTTTGGAAGTTGGAAAAGTGTTGCAAAGTCCCGAATGCGAGCGATATAATTTTCGTCCAAAAACACTCGCCGTAAACTCACCAAAGGCTCAAATGCTTTGGGGGATATTTGCGAGATATGGTTAGTGTCGAGAAATAGTGAAACCAAGTTAGTCAGTCCAACAAAAATGTGGTCTGTCAGATTTGTGATTTCGTTGTAGGTAATCCGTAACATTTTCAGCTCTTTCAGATCGGCAAAAGCTCTGTCTTCAATTTGGTTCATCTTATTGTGATTCAGTGAGAGAGATAAAAGTTCAGATAAATGTTTGAAATCATGTGTTTTTATTCGTGAAAGGTTATTGAAGCTCAAATCCAGTATGTTAGAATTAAGGGGAATATCGTCCGGTACTTCGGCCAGACCGCGTTTTTGGCACATGACCTCTACAATTTTATCCAAGGACCCAATGGTGCAGTTTTTTAGTGAAAAAGCCTCTAAACGGTGGAAGTAACATGAAAGCAGTTGAACAAAGAAGAAGAAAGAAAAAACGCAGCTGCTCATCTTTACGTTTGGGATTAATCAAGAAATAAACGTGGTTTCATCAGGTTTATCTGTCAAAAAATAACACACACAAGTCCAAGATCATGAATAAATACACACACAATTGAACTGCACTAACTGTATACAACACCACCAAGTTCTTTCAGTCAATTGTATATGATTTTTTTTTTTTTTACGTTTTTTGAGATTGGGCAAGACACTTAACCCACATTGCCTATGAATAAATGAATAAATGAATGTGGTGGTGGTTGTAGGCACAGACTGGCAGCCACCCCCTCTGTCAGTTTGCCCCAGGGTAGCTGTGGCTACACAAGTAGCTTACCACCACCGTGTGTGGCTGGGGAGTGAATGAATGTAAAGCGTCTTTGAATAATGTAATATAAAGCGTCTTTAAGTCTTGAGAAAAGCGCTGTATAAAACGAATGCATTATTATTATTATTATTATTATTATTATTATTATTATTATTATTATTATTATTATTATTATTATTATTATT
>JAVQKC010129738.1:0-15113 GCA_036025475.1 Philypnodon macrostomus
CTATGGATGTGTGTGTAAAAACACCCGGCCACAGGAATCCAGAAGCCGAATGTTGCGCACGAGAATCTGAGCGGAAGTCCTTTACCCTGGGATTCTTTTGTATTGGCCATAGAACAGCATTTGTCTACATCTGATTATTTGAGAAATACATGCTCACTCAATGCGGTCTCCAGTCTTTTTTTTAAATGCTATAGCCCATTACAAAATGTCCGACATTTAAAAAATATATATAGTGTTTGTTGATGCGTGTATTCAAAGGCCCAGACAAGAATAAAAGTAACTGAATAGCTGAATTAAATTGAACTTTTTGTGTGTTATTATACTGTATAGGCTACTGGAAACTATTGATTTTGGTATTCGCTGCCTGCATAGCAATTTGGCGCATCTTCTATTGTTTTCCAATGTAGTCCATAAATAAATGTCGTTTTACATTCGTTCCTGATTCATTGCAACATACTGCAGGCCGTTTATATTCGCTAAGGTTTGTATTGGTTGGTAAATTGAGACTATTATGGTATTTGTGAACCTGAAACATTGGTCCATATTCGTCAGGCTTAACTGGGTGAACGAATAACAAACATACCACACGTGGAACAAAGGATTTTTTAGTTAAATGCTGTCTGACCCACCTACGTTTCATACCCTATAGGTGCTAACGGAGACTCCCCACACCATCATCTCTCAGAGGGCAGCTCAGACCCGACTAAGGCCGCGGCAGGCCCTGGGTCTCTGTCCTACGCCGCTGACCAGATTCGTCGGTACCGCACTGCTTTTACCCGGGAGCAAATCGCGCGTCTGGAGAAAGAGTTTTACCGGGAGAACTACGTGTCTAGGCCGCGCAGGTGCGAGCTGGCAGCGGCGTTGAACCTGCCGGAGACGACCATCAAAGTAAGCCGAAAAATAAACATGATAATGCATTCTTTGCTGAGGTCTGTAGGATCAGGGTGAAACATTGAATGCGTAATCGATTGTAGTATATTTGTGGGTTTATTCGGCCCAATTATTTTTCTGACAATGACACCATTGGTAAGACTGCTTTGTGAAGCTATAGATGACATATGTGAGCTCGACCTGCATATGCTAACGGATTATTGAATTTTCCTTTACCAAAAATATCAATACGACCATTTACTAACGTGGCTTATAACAACATCAACCACCTTGCTAAAGCTAATAGATGCTAATAGTTGGGTCATTTATTTGAATAACAAACACACAGTGATCTGGCGAATGTTAGTTATTACAGACTTAAGCCTATTTGATCATATTCTTAGCATCAGGACACGATATGTCTATCATTAAGTCTGACCAGGAGTGTATTCTGACACCCCAGAAAAGCAGGAAACAGAGACAAAAAACTGAAAGGCCATTTATAAAACCATCAATGTACAGTCAGTCAGAATTAAATACCGCTATTTAGCAAATCATTCTATTATTATTATTATAACAGTTCTAATATTTTAAATTGCCTATCCATGCCACATAGAATATTACATTTAAATGTCAATGGTGCATTTATTAAAAACAACACAATATGAAAACGAAGATGATAATTATTATTCAGATAACCGATTAACTATTCATCATAAAATGCTGCTCCTAACGTTTTACATTTGCGTTGATGAAGGCCCGAGACATACACAGATTCCATCTCATAACGAATCCCTTGTTTATTGGGCCGTGCGTAAATGCATAAACATGGCCTTATTTTACCACAGCTTTTTGCGTTATGGTTAATATTTGACGTCCCGTGTCTCTGCCCTGTCCCAGGTGTGGTTCCAGAACCGCAGGATGAAGGACAAGCGTCAACGCCTCGCCATGACCTGGCCCCACCCGGCAGACCCAGCCTTCTACAGCTACATGATGTCCCACGCGGCCGCCACTGGCAACCTCCCGTACCCGTTCCCCTCACACCTACCCCTGCCCTACTACTCCCCGCTAACCTCCACCCCCACCGCATCCCCGTTCCCCAGTCCACTGCGCTCCCTGGACGGCTTCCGGATGCTGTCCCACCCGTACCAGCGTCCCGAGCTGCTGTGCGCCTTCAGACACCCATCCCTCTACCCGGGCCCTCCCCACGGCCTCGGTCCCGGGGGTAGTCCGTGCTCCTGTCTCGCATGCCAGTCCAGTAGCATCTCCTCTAGACCTGCTCCCACTCCGGCTTCGGACTTTGCGTGTTCGCCCACAAGCAGGACTGACGCTTTTGTGACGTTTACGCCAGCTGTGATTAGCAAATCCTCCTCGGTGACGTTAGACCAGCGAGAGGAAGTCCCACTGACCAGATAAATATTCAACAACTCTGGAACTGCATGAAAAAAGACTGTGCAAACTGGTGCCATTTTCAGAACCACGAACAGTGGCCTCAAACATGGCGGACATTGAAATGGATCGCTCTTATGATTGCTTCTCGTCTTTTTACGCATCCAAATCACACTCTACTCTTTCTTCCCATCTCGCTCTTCTTTAACAAGGAGAGGATCTGTCTCATTAGAAGCGGCTGGGGGCCCCCACTCACTCACAGAGGCCCCTCAAATTAGTTCTCTGTAAGGGCAAGGCTTGAATTTTTTTTTTTTTTTTTTTTGAATTAATGATAATACCAGGAATACAGAGAGATGGAAATGGCGGTGGCGCTGCTTCCAAACGGTAACAAGGCGTCGGGGGAACGGATTATATAGAGACGGGGAGATAAGAAGCCAGAAAGGACAATCATAAGGGAACACTCCCCCTTTTACGTCCACAAACCCGGATACAGATGTGATTAATATATACCTATAAGCATAAGTCCAGTTATTTTTATGGTTTTGTATTGAGAAAGCAGGCTGAGATTTTTGTTGGTTTTCTTGGATGGGTTGTTCTTCACATTTGCAATAAACACTGTTAAAGAATGATTTGAGTTTTGGTCACGTTTACAATCACAGGAAAAAAAAAAAAAACCCGGCGTCACAGTTCACGAGCTTTGAGTGAACCGGATATGCGCTCTTTAAACCGTTGATATCTGAGTTTGTGAAATATGATTTGATATACAGTGCAATATAGGAATACATAAATATGCCTTTTTGTCACCATGATCAAGCATTCAAAACACAACTAGAAAAAAAAACTATAAAAACGAGATATGTCAAGAGCACGGTTATGGTTAGGAATTGCAAATCAATACACATTTTCAGTCAGTGTTTGGGATAGAGACATATTTTACTATAGTGTAAAGGTTATACAATTGGGGCATGTCTTCTTCATTAAAAGAGAGAAAAAAAACGTATTAAAAAGTCTTACGCCCAGTTGGCAAAATGGTTTACTCATCAATGTGTTACAGTACTGGAATCGCTGCATATATATATATAAATTATGCTAATATTCTGGCCGGAAAAATTTTAAACATAAAAATCATTCAGAGCCAATTATTTTATGTGGTCTTCAAAAGTGAGAATCAATAATATTGGAAATCTGTTGCCATATATAATGTGACAGTGGGTGAGGCAAAAATGATACAAAACGGTACTTTCATTCATTCATTTACGATATAAATCCCATGCGGCGAGGATCAACATGAACACGGAGAGGTAAACAGACCACAATATCAAAACGAAGATCTAAAAATAACGAATAAAAAATATGATGAACATTCACTATTTATTATTTTCCATTCATACGATGTTTTTGAACCGACCAGTTCAAGATCATTTTTAACCAAACACAGGTCTAGTCTGTAATCTGTAGTTCAACCTTCAAAGCAACCAATGTGGCGAGTTCCAGGAAATGTATTGAAAATCCCGTCTGAAATCTGAAATTAAGGACCAATTCTAACTTGTGTGAAAATCGAAAGCCAGCGTTATCAAAAGACATGCCAGTAGCGAAGATTGGTTACGTATTCACCAATTTCGCAATCAAAACTCGTTCCAAGAGACAACGCAGCTCATGAGATTTTCATTAAAGCCTTTCCATAGCTATAATAGCCCCGCAGAGCCTGGCGCCCCCTCCCCATAATAACTCCAAGTGGTCGCTGTCAAAACACTGCGGAGTACGCGCCGTCTCCTGATGGCACCGTTAGATTGACCGTGACACTTAAGTGGTCCCCGGGCTCTGTTAACGCCACTCATATTTTCTCCCGCTCGTTTAATAGACAAGACAGAAATGAGTTGTCCTATTGGAAATTGTAAAAAGAAGGAGATCGATGATTCAGAGGGGCAACCAATCAGCCGCGCGCTTTAATTGGCTACGTTTGACCGCAGCAAATTAAAAGTGTGTTCCGTGCGTAATGGGTTCAGAGGGGTCACATGGGTGCGCGCACAAAGCGGTTTCACGTGGTTTAGGGTTGATTCTAAGTTATGACTTTTCATATATGGTGAAAGACTGTAGGGAATACAGCTGGCAGCAAATGTAAAAGGATCGTTTTTATCAGATTAGTTTGTAGGGCTATGTGTATGTCTTTACTTCAATTTTACTTGAATGGTGCAACATACAGGCTAATATTTTCTTATACAATTTACAGATGACGCATGAATCCACCGTCAATGGGCTTTAAGTATCATATTCACTCTCTCCAAATCAGTCAATTAACCTTTTGATTTCATCATTAGATGGAGCTTAACCATATAAACACATTAAAAATATATATGTTGCATTAGTTGTATGTAGGTTTGGGTGTTCATTGAGGCACAGCTGTATAGAGAATGCCAAAAACCTGAGGGATTCCACATATAAATTTGATCTAACCTCTGAATAGAAGTATAGCTCCATCCATCATCTTCAACCATGGAATACAGTATGATTTACACGTTTAGATCTTTTGTTTCTTCCTCTTGGTGGTCACAATTGACACAGCAACTATGAGCCTTATGTGGCGTACACTGGATAAAAGTTGATCAAAGAGCTGAGCTCATCAACAGAGGCAAAATTAATCATAGCAATTCTTCCAACACATTATTTCCAGATCACAAAGAGAAAAATATAATTATTCTCCTTTTGGATTAAACATTGGACTCCCAGTGGTCAACTAATCTAAGTCTTATGCTAAATATAGTAAACTGTGTGTTACTATGACATTTGGCCAGGATAAAAATTATCCTACAGAAAACTAAACGCCCCATGTATATTTTGACATTATACATTTCTACAATAACGGTGCCATAGAGCCTCTTCGTTGGCGTTTCTCCTCTTCTTCCATGGCTGCTGAGGTAAAGGTTGAAGTCCCCCTCCCCACACTCCCCCTCCTCCCTTCTACCTCTGCGCGGGTTTGATTGATGGCCTTATTAACTGCAGTTCTTGTAAGTGTGACCGAGCTGATTAAAATGCATATGTTTGGAATAATACACCGTTTAAGCCCCGCGCCCGCTTAGCCAGATTTATGTAAACTATCAAGCACAGTTAGGCCCCGGCAAAGGCACATGTCTGCTGAATAACACCAGCACTTCGAGTTCGTTTACCCAGGCGCGCATATGGCTCTCAATCTGCTCGCTGCGTAAAATGGTGCGTATTCTCAGCGGCCCAATCCAACCACGTTTTTAATGGCGTGGAGTAGATTGTGTATGACTGCGCTTCAAGAAGGTATGATTGGCTGGTAGATTGCGCACATAACAGCAATTACCGCGGCTTATAGGATCCTATTAGTGAGAATTGGCTCCCAACAAGGCGAACAAGGACAGAAATAGGGGCGGGGCGGTGCGGGATGTAGCGAATGGATGTGTGACTGCTGTTGGAATTGGATTAAGAGCTAATTTACAGGCCGCGGTCGTAACGTGAGGGGCTGGCGGAGGCGTGCGCGCACCCATCACCACGTAATGATGATGAATGGGAGATTAATGCGAGACACAGGCGGGACAATTTAAGCCTTCATCTGTTTAAACGGCGGGCCTTTCCAATATCATTTGGAAACGGAGGTCACGTTAAATCAATGGTGGAGAGAGGGGGACGAGTGAAAGTCGCGCAGTGGAGAAGTCTTTATCAACATTATTTACGGTGCACTGGAGACGGCCATATGCGCCACAGCAGCGGAATGGCCCTGCTGCTACAGGCTCACGAGGGGTGGAAGAGAGATGAGAGGATGGGACTGTGGGTACAAGAGTGCACAACGAGTGGGGATGGTCCACTGAGCTTAAAGAGGATCTTGGTAAACTATGATCTGCAAACTGGAGCAGCCTTGGAGTCATGGTGCCATTAAGTAAATGTTGTCAAACATGTGCCCCATGAGTCAAATGTGGGCCTTTGCAGTTTGGCAGGCAAATATGGACATGCAGTAAACATAAACTAGGGATATGGAATTTCCTGGCCAATTACCGATGCCGATATATCATTTACCAATTTGGCCGATACCGATATTTTGTAAACATGTTTCAGTAGACTGTTTCTTGAAACTTAAGAAATCTACACATACATAACTGCTTTAAAGGTATTGATTAAACCATACGTATTATTTGCCACACTAAAGTTAGACATTTTAAAATTGACTTTTCCTTCTCTGTCTGTCTTGAACACAAAGTATAGTCATCTACAACAGGTTAACATCATCCATCTGTATATAGGCCGATTCCAATATTAGTCAAAATTGTAAATATCGGCCAATACCATGGTGAGCCGATATACATGTGCATCACTAACATAAACAATTCATATTTTTATACATTGCTCTAAGTGTACTTGAAAACTTGATCAATACATAGTCTAGTGGACCATGGGTGAAGTAGCCTATGATTAAATTAATGATGTATACATTGACTAAGTACAGTATGTTCTACACACCTACCTACACACACCTACCTACACACCACACACAAACCTACACCTACACCCACCCACACCTACATACTCACACACACACACCTATACACACACCTATACACCTACCCACACACGCAGAAGCAGCAGAGTTACAGTGTCGTCTATAGTCCATGAGGAAATAGCACATGGATCAGCAAAGGCAGATGGAGGCAGATGACAGTGCTCGGGATAAGCTTCAACAGTGGTAGGAGCTGTATGGTTTAGATGGACAGGAGTCAAACCTAGAGCTGGCCTACCTTCAGAAGTCCAGTTTCTCCTAGGGAGCAATGAGGAGGGATGAGGAGCGATGAGGAGGGAGCCAGACAGGAGCCACAGACGAGGACATTTATGAATGGAATGAATTAGCAAATGAGAGAATAGGATACAGAGGAGAATACTGTTAATATCTCACTGCAGCAAGAAAATGTAAAAATCATTTCAGCAACAATCCTCCTCAGGGCTTGACATTAACAGATGGTAGACTTAAATTTTTGGCTAACACTTTTATTCTCACTAGCCACTTTGGATTGTATGTATTTTATCTGAAGAGGGTCTCCTGATGCCATGCTAAAGTGCACCCTCCTTTTGTAGTGATTGATAAAACTGCACCACATGCAAAAAGATTCTGGCTAGTAAACAACATTTTTTGGCTAGTAACTTTTAATAAACGACTAGCCACAGCGCAAAAAAGCAAAAAAAGTTCATGTCAAGCCCTGATCCTCCTCCATGTGTGGTGTGTACATGAGCTCATTACAGTTGAGCTACTGTGACCCCTGACCCCATCACAATGGCACACTTGTGAGATCGATACAGCAGCCTTTGACTTCAGCAACAGGTATAAGTGTCATGTGAGTCCAGGTAAATTTCTCATTTATCATCCTTGTGTAGTAGTATTGTGGTCAATTGTTACTGTGTGGACACTCTTGAGGAAATGGATAACCACATGGATCCTTCCTCATCCAGGCCACAACCATTAATTCTAAAAATTTCTCCAGATGTAGGCCTACTCTACAAAGATTGGGACTTTTGTGGTCTTCTTTTGGGCATATAATTAAAACAGCCTTAGGTAAACTACAGACCTGTTTTTCTGAAGAGGATTTGTACATGTAGTTGAATACTGCTGGCATTGCAATAGGCTTAATCTCAAATTTCAAAATGCAATCTTTTGTAAGCATCATATTATCTGTTGCCGATATGATTCCCAGTCCTATGGTCTAAGCTTGTCTTAACGCTGACTGATTTGACTGTTCAGTAGTTTTTGACTCTGACCTCATGTTTTGTGGCAGATGTTATGGAGCATGACTTAATATTGTTCAAAACATTTAATAAGCACTTTGTTTTATGGCGCCGTTATTATTTTACTATCCTGGCCACTTTGCAGATCGCTCCAGCTCTGTCCGCGCCTCGTTTTGTTTTACTGCAGACTGGCTGCTTTACTGCACGGCAACCATCGACTCTGAGGGCGACAGGGAAAGTTGGACCCGAGTTTTACCAGAGAAACTCAATGCATGTTCCCACAGTCAGGCTGTTTTTACAATGGGAATATGTGGCACTTCAGCCCTGTGTGACAAACGTGAACAAAGGTCTGATCAGGTCTGTTAGTAAACTGTGCTTTACTGTGTTTTGTAGAACTGTGTAAGACGTTGTTTGACAGGTTTGGGGCTTTTTCTATATATTTTTTTCAAAGATACATTGTTTTAAACCAGAAGTATACCACACCAACCAAGACTAAAACAAGAAGTGAAACACATATAGACTCAATGTTTCTGAGTACCATCTGAGTACCACAGTAAGGTACACACACTTTAAACACACATTAAACATGATTATACACGGACGTGCACACGTGCGTTCTCTATGCGGTCTTAATTGACCCCCACCTTTGACTTCATTTGCTAAAGTTAGATAAAACACGTGAGAGTTTGTTTGCCCACCTTGTTCTTCGGGTGTTTTGTCCTTTGATGTTGCGCGTCTTGACCATTTTGGCCAAACCGGGGAAGACTTCCGGGTTGTTTAAATTCCCTCGCTTCCCGCGTTGGTGCTAATCACGTGACACACGCATTTCCAATAGCCAACAGTAAATATTATAAATCATGTATTATTCATTATGAACGGTAACAGTTTTTCATGTCGATTATGTTGAAGCCTATGAGTCTTTGGTTATCTGATCTAATGTCATATTTTGTGGTGATAAATACATTTTGTGTTATAAATAATAATAAATAATAAATAAATGCTCACAAAGTAATGCGAGTAATGAGAGTGTGTTTTATATATACTTTATTTATATATAGAAACATGCAAACATTTATGGAAGATTATTATAGTACACGGTGGTTTATTCACAAACTGTAAAATAGTACAAATACATCGGCTGGTAGGGAGTGCTTGTGGTGAGAGTGGCTGTGACAGAGCACCTCATTTCTGCAGTGATGTATCCTCATTATGTTCTCGTCCTGGGACAGTCCCAGCCCGCTTGTGGGACAGCTCCTGGGGAATAGTTTTGTCTGGGTTCCCTCTGCTGCTCCTCCATCTCCCACTCCAACTCCTCACACACCCCCTTATGTGGGATGTCCCAGGAAAGTGCTGCCGACCTCTGACCACTGCAGAATGTATACAACTGAATGTATGCAATGCAGTGCATCTTTTTTTATATAACTGTAGGAACTCATTTTCAGGTGCATAATGATCCTAATAGGGGTGTAGAGTGGTGGCAGGATAAAAACTATAGCAGCAATAATGTGTGGGTTCAAATCTGAGCTTTGTTTACATGGCACTAGCTCCATTATGCAAACAAAATATTTATATTATTTAATAATAATAAAACATTTTCATACCAGCTAGTACAAATATACTGAACATAAAATGCATATTGTAAAGGACTATATTGATCTGTATATTGACAGATTGATAAACGTTACATACTGCAGCTTTAGTTAACCTTTAGTATGAATGTCTTTTCACAAAAACTCCTAAAAAGGCTGTTCAAATTAGCCAATATATTTTCTATTGAGTAGAATATATCATTTATACCACACAAAAATAAGTGCTGCTCATTTATAAACAAATCCTCAAACATAATTAACACCTAAATGATGAGCACAAACTGTGAGGCTTTAATAACAATATCATTTCTATTTTGCTAATTTAGTAACAATTACAATATTTGGTAGAATTCTCTATCAATCTAATCTATAGAAGCTATCATTTTCTCAGTGAATGGTATCTTTGTAAGTAATAAAGTTTATAATATTATTGCATTTCGAAATTTTGTATTTAATTGGGTTTGTAATACATTTGGTCCTGTGCACTTTCACTATAGATCTGTAGCATAAACATTGACTTGTATTGCGTTCAGAAGTCTTTGGGGGAGGTAAGTTTAGAGCCTGAGAAACACAGAGCAGAGATAGTGGTACCAGATAGAGAGGGCATCAGAGGAGAGCCATAATGTAGACCTCCTCAAGTCTATAAACCCCGACGGACATCACGGGGTCAGATGTGGGGTGTCTGTTTTAAACCCAGCACAAACATCGGTGGAGGAACCTCTGATGATGGCCCTGACCTTCTCAAGTTAATGTGTGGGATTAAAGTCTCATATAGCAGTTGATTTGTTCACAGTGGAGAGTATGATGAAGAGGTGATTCCTGCTTCTCCTTTAGGCATTCTTGCCTTTCATGTTAAATGTTCAGAACAAGGATATATGGATAAAAAACACGTAATCATTAATTGAATTATTGAAGTTCAACAATTTAATGATCTGTCCCAGGTTTTGCAAATTTGACAATATATATCTCACACCTATACTATTCAATACAAATTCAAAATAATCTCTGTATGTAGAAGATGTAGAAGTGCCCTCGAAATTCTTTCACAACTGAAACTTTCATAACAGAGCTGAAGACAATCCCCCCACTCAATCAGATACATTCTACTTTTGCATTGCCCTGACCCAGCATGATGACTACATTAGGAGTCATAAGTGCCCTGAGCTTCCATTGGTGGTTCTCACACTGATTCAGTTTCCTCATCATTAAAGTGGGGAGTGGGCCAAAGTAGGAAAGTGTGTGTGTGGGGGGGGTGTCCTCCATGCAGACACTAAAACCAAATTTACAGCCGGTTCAGGAGTAGTGAACGAGTGTAATGGGACAGACTGTGTGACGCTGACATACAGACCCGAGGAGTCTTCAGTACTGACTCACCACCAGAAGGCCAGGGTCTGGGGTTGAATATGTGGATGAGGTGAGGAGGGGGTCTAGTTGTGGTGGTATGGGGAGGAGGGAGGGGGGGGTCACTTCTGTCTGTACTTTCCATTGACACGTTTAAAATAACAGTGCAATAATGGAGGGAAATGGAGCTGAAGATGCACAGTTGTCTCGGGGCTGGTTTCAATGAGAATTATTGTTAAAAAAAAAAAAGACCAGGCAGAGAATCGATTTCCGCAGTGTTATCAGTAATGTTCTATGTACGGGATCTACACCAGTAAATAAAAATATGTTATAAAAGATCATTTATTTTTCTTATTTCAGGTAAAAATGTGTATACAGAGTGGAATAGTTCATGAATTTAGGTTTATTCAAAATGTCATGCAATGTTGTCATTTATGTATTGATTCCATGCATTGCCAGGACTGGTGGAAGGTAGGCTACTACACTAACTGACTGTATCGTTAACACTGAAAGCCTTAATTGTAGTTTTAATATATTTTATGAGCGTTAAATTGGATTGTATACATTTTCCACCAATACATACACACAGAGCCTGTATTCCCCCTTGTTCTCGAGTGTGTGCAGTGCAGAAGAAGTGCTTTATGGCCGAGCTGTGTGTGATGGCTGTCTCTGGATGAAAACAGAGCCTGTTTAACTCCTCACGGCCTAATGGAACTTTTATGAGTTTGTCCTGCAATCATATAACCCTGGCGTCTCCCGTCTTGACTGTGTCTGTCCCGTGGCTGTATCGGGGCAGATCAGAGTCAGGCCGCTCCTGCCTCTGTAAACACTCTGTGGTCTTTATGAGGACGGGACCAGACCAAGGCCCACTGAGTCACGCTCGCACACCGGTTTGCATTTGGTTAAAGACTTGTTTGGACAGTGGTTAGTGGAGTCAGGTGAAGAGGAGGGACAGGGATGAACTCATTAGGAACACTTTCCACCATCTTTGTTAATAAAGACCACAGACTTGTACTTAAAAATGTCTGAGCTAGTGTTTAGGGGTTGCACACATACAAAACAATGGTAATGTGTGGAACTAAGTGGAGGCGAAGGTTGTGTTAGGAAGTGAAAACATACAGAAAATATACAATCAATAATACAGCTAAAGGCAAGACACTGCAGGTAACTAGAGAGAGGAAAATACAGACATACCAATTTGACACTTTTCCAAATGATGGATAGAGCCAAGTTTAATATTATTAAGTTATTATATTAAGCATGTTTTTGGTTAGTCTGTTAAACCAATAACTGGCTGGCTGAATGAAACAAACAAGCCCAAGGACCAAAACTGGGAAAGCAGGAGTGGGACGGTTGGGTGTTGGGTTGGGGGGGTGGGGGCATGTACAGATCAATAGATGAAGCGTACCCCCCATCATAAAACACAGATGAGATATGAAACACTATCAGGCCCAACTTTATAATGTGTGCCCATGACTCACGCTGACTGTCAGTAATGAGTTTTATTCACTTCCATCATCTGAGTGTCGATAAGCATCATCGGTGTGAGCCGTGATTGAAGGAGGGACTGGGGTAATGGGGGCTTGGAGCAGGGAGGGTGTCTGTACGGGCTATAGTGAGAAACTTCTGGGCTGTTTACATCACAACTGAGAATGGGAATGAAAATAATAGACTGGTCCTCTGAGGTAAAAACAATGTGGTTAGGTGTTAGTAGAAAAATGTAAATGATTGTCTATGTCAGATTAAAACTCCTACAGAACTATTTACAAATTGCGCAGAAATCATTCTCACGAAAAATCGTTCATTGTCTCAATATACTAAAGTAGACCAGTCGAACTAAATGGTGTGCATTCAACTCACATGGACTCACATTTGAGATGCTGTATTTTTCCTTTAGCTGAATGCTCTTGAACAATTTTGGTACAAATTTTGGCGTGTGCTATTTGACATGTTTTGTTATTTCTCAATAGGACAGGTGTGCCAAAATTATGGCAATTTGTGTGGCCCTCGGGCTTACCTATCAATTTGTCTTTTTACTACATGTGACTCTCTAGCTAAAAGAAAGCATTCATTGTGTAACAGGAGAGCTATCCACTTCCATCCACAAGAAAATGGCTAGAACACACAGTAGTGGTCATAAAACGTACACCCGTATGGGACTTTTGGTGAAGATATAAAAAGATGCATAAAGCAAGTGTCTTGTGAAACTCTTTTGAATCAAGCACTAAGGATAAAATGTCTGTATGACATTTGTAACAACAACAACTACAATCTAAATAAATAAATAAATAGGGTATTCTTTGTGAACAAAATGAGGAATCTTCCACCAAAGTCCTAAAGGTCTTATTACATTTAGTTTCTTTCCTTAACCCTCCACTCTGTAGGTTTCTGCTGTGGCCATAGACAGGAAATTTTCGGACAATCGTCAGTATTGATCACAGTTATGGAGTGTTGGGGGAGGGGGCCATAATGCCGTCTGAAGAAGAATCAATGAACAGCAGGATTAGAATTAGACACTCTGTGATATAGGCTCTGCAGTGACAAAAGACAGACAATAGGTTATCATGGGCCCCACATCAACACACACTGGATCATGCATCATCTCAGGGCTGTAAGATTGTGTGGGGTTCTGTAAAAAAAAAGCTATTCAGTTCTAATTCACAAAAACACAGCAAAGTAGTATTCATTTACGTAATAACTGCTGAGCACGCACAACACGAGAAATTGAAATGTCACCTCATGATTCTCCTAAATAAATACATAAAACAAATAAAAATAATAATAAATAAATAAATAAATAAATTGAATTTTGAACCATATCGCTTCAACAAGGATAAAATAAAAATCCCAAACAAGTCTCAAGCATTGCTTATGTCTGTTTATTCATTATTGTTTCAGAACTCAAACTTGGTAAAACTCCTTATTGTAGTTTTAGAACCACATCTGGCACAAATTAGATTACCATAGAATCTATGGCATAGATGGTTTAGAGTTTTAGTCAATACAGTGTTTGCTACGTTTAAGGTCTAAGGACTATACTGAAACATAGATCGGACTTGAGAATGGAAGGGGTGAAGCCTTGGACTCTGGTGCAGTAAAAGCATCCATCCCACTCAGTCACACTTCTCTCTGACAGTAACATAATATCACTCTATTTCTTCGCTATATTTACCATCTTAGCACAGTCCACTGCTCTGGGCCTCCACAGCCTGCCAGGACCAGTCTATCTTCTGTATCTGCTGATGTACATAATGGTGACTTAGCAGCTGCATGTGTCCACATTATGTAGATTCAGCAAAGATAGGTCCAAATTGGCTGGTGTCTATATGTGACAGGTTTTGGGGAGAGGGGGCAACATTTGACGTTGAACCAGAAAATGTAGATGATTTCAGCTACTGTGTGGGTTATCATATCTACATTGAGCAAAAAAAATGCACTTATATAGCCTCTCTGCTCATTACCACACATTTATTGGGTTTTCAGTTAGTTTGGGTTAAAACATTATGCATAGTCCTTACAAGAATATAGGACTTGGTGGAGGATACTGCAGCAGAAACACAGATGAAGATTTAGAAGTGTGGGTGAGGGAGCTGCATTAAAGGTGACAGAGGCAAGAGCCAGGAATCCCATCAGTTTACGTCAAGGGATCGCCCCATTCAGCCACTGACACGGTCCAGTGGGGTGGGGTAAGTGTGACACACCATCTTATGGCTTCATGAATGCTGTGTTTCACAAGAAAAGACAGGAAATTGTAGAACCATGTATATGATAATGTTTTTCATACTGGCCAACAAGTGAATTAATGTCTGTCAGTTAACCCTCGGTATAAGTTTTCCAACTAACTAGGTAACTAGTGTTGATTGGGTACTGGAGTCTCTACTCACCTGTGACCCTTAGGTTTCAGGTTTCAGTTTATTTGTCATATGCACATTCAACACTGGGTCAAAAAATGCAATGAAATGCTTTGGATCGGAAGAACCATTAGACTCGCTAAGATAGTCATGAAGTACTAATAACATGCAGTAATAGTACATGGTAAAAAAGTAACAATAGAATAAACATATAATAAAAAAGTAAAAAAAAAAAAAGGTGCAGGTAGGATTTAAATAAGGTGTGGGTAGAGTATTTCACAGGTGCTAAAATACTTCAGGTGAATTTGTCCTTAACAAGAACATGTGAGAAAAATAATATAGT
>JAVQKC010129741.1:0-10170 GCA_036025475.1 Philypnodon macrostomus
TAGCCAAAGAGCAGCTGATTCTCCATATTGTTTAAGACAGGAGTGTCCCCCCCCCCCCGGGAGGTACCATAAAGGGCTGGTGCAATGTGGATCGGGCGGTGGTCGAAGGTGGGAGTTCCCTGCTTAGACTGCTGCCTCCGCGACCCGGATTCAGACAAGCAGAAGAAAATGGATGGATGGGTGGATTTATTTAATATAATAACATGCAACAAACATACTGTATTGGAACTCCATGGAACTGGAGGGCCATTATATACAAAACAATATACGTATTTACAATGGAAGGTCAGGTCCATGTGATTTCTTACCCTGTGCCACAATGGGCACATTGGCCACAATTAAGACATGTTTGCCTTGTCTTTGTTTAGTCTTAAGTTTTGATTTTGAAACCATTTTAACTAATAAATAACTATATGTGATTAACTAAACTAACTCAAAATACCAGTATCAATAACTCAATATTCAACAGTGTTATCAAATATTGAATGTTTTCCTCAGCCCTAATACAAACCTTCCTGTCTAATTCCCTCCTTCTCCACAGGTACCACGAGAGGAAGGAGTACATTGAGGACCGTGACTGGGACGTTCATAGTGACGACCAGCCCAGCTTTGAGTCTTCCATGGAGGAGCTCTCTGCTTTGGACAAGGACATGGAGAAATTCAAAGGAGCCTGGTGCGCTGAAGTCCGTAGTTATGTGTGGCTGAGACTTGAAGACCCCGCCCATTCTCGAGCTTCCAAAATCATCGCTGTAACTTCCCTTAGTGTCGTTTTGACCTCCATCGTAGCCATGTGCGTCCACAGCATGCCCGAATTTCAACGCCTGGACAATAACGACAAACCCATTGAGGACCCTGTTTTGGCCATTTTGGAGGAGATCTGCATTGCTTTCTTCTCAGCCGAATTCATACTACGCTTCATTGTGACACCGTCACGCAGTAAATTCCTTGGCAACCCTTTGAATATCATTGACGTTGCTTCTATTTTGCCGTTTTACGCTACGCTAGCTTTGGAAACGGCTGATGAGGATGCTGAGGAGAACGAGGATCTCCAAAACGTAGGGAAAGTCGTCCAAGTATTGCGACTGATGAGAGTTTTGAGAATTCTAAAACTCGCAAGGCACTCTATTGGCTTGCGAGCACTGGGCGCAACCATTCGCCACAGCTATCACGAAGTTGGCCTACTTTTGCTCTTCCTGTCCGTGGGGATCTCAATTTTTTCTGCAATGATTTACTTTGCAGAAAAGGAGGATCAGGATACCGACTTGGGAACTATCCCGTCTGGCTGGTGGTGGGCTACCATCACGATGACAACAGTGGGATATGGAGATACTTGTCCGGTGACACTTCCTGGGAAAATCGTAGCAACTTTATGCATCATTTGTGGATTGTTAGTGGTAGCCTTGCCCATAAGTATTATCTTCAACAAGTTTTCCAAGTACTATCAGAGAAACAAAGCCATGGAGGGTAAAGGGATCACAAAGCCACAGCGAAAAGACCCAGATTTGCCATATTATAACATAAGAGACCTATTTACGGAGAATTTATATCCATTTCTTGGAGGGATTGCTTACAGAGGGAGTGTAAGCAGCAAAGGGGACGAGACAGACGCTTCCAGTTTGCAGGACCTTGAGTTATGTGATAATGACAATTGTGAAAATGGACCAGCCAAGTCAACTTAAACCATTTGACTGAATGTAGCACTAGCCTTGTTTACATTGAGTGGTATGGTACTGGGTGGGTCAGTGGGATATGGTGGTTAAAGAGGCTTATTTCTGTGCTTTTTAGGGACAGTTTGTGTACTAGGAATATATCTGTTGATGCTGATGTTGGGATTCCAAGGGTTGTCTTCTAGTACGGGTAGGTATAGGGAGTCAACATACAGATTACTTTCCATATACAGAAAGTCTAGAATGAACTATCTTTAACATGAGAAGGGTCACCGTGTAGAATTCAAACCTACACTAACCCATTTAGTTTTCTCTTCCTTTTGATTTATACAGCTGTCCAATGTTTTAACTCGATTGCAAGTTCAAAATGTAAAAAGAATTTTGAAAAGATATTCATATATGTGAACATTTGGATTTAATAACTGTTTGACCTGTAGCAGCAATAACCTCAACTAAACATTTCCTGTAGAAGATCAGACCTGCACAACGGTCAGGAGGAATTTTGGACCATTCCTCTTTACAAAACTGTTTCAGTGCAGCAATATTCTTGGTCTGTCTGGTGTGAATTGCTCTCTTGAGGGCATGCTACAGCATCTCAATCGGGTTGAGGTCAGGACTCTGACTGGGCCACTCCAGAAGGTGTATTTTCTTCTGTTTTGTTCATTCTGTTGTTGAGTTAATTCTATGCTTTGGGTTGTTGTCCTGTTGCATCAGCAATACTCTGTTGAGCTTCAGTTGGCAGACAGGTGATCTTAAGTTTTCCTGCAAAGTGTCTTCATAATCTTGGGAATTCATTCGTCAATGGCAGCAATCTGTCCAGGCCCTGAGGCAGCAAAGCAGCCCCAAACCATAATGCCCCTCCAACATATTTCACAGTTGGGATGGTTTTGATGTTTTTTTCTCCTCACGTAGTGTTGTGTTTTCCTTTTTCAAACTTACCTCTACAGCAACAGTTTGTTAATCAAGTTTTTGAGTGGTGCAGCAGCCCACACAAACTCTGATTTGATTTTGCTGTAGAGGCCAAGATGTGGACTACTATTGTTCAAGCATTTTTTTATTCTAGAAACCCACCAGACTACATCTTTATGCATTAAAACCAGTCAAAAGTTTAGTGCTTACAGTGCTGACCCGACCCATACCCATGCCACCGCGACAGAAACAAGACTACTGTGTGCCTCTCAGGGCTGACTGTTCTTGCACTGTCCCTACTCTTTTGTCTTCCTTCTGCAACCTGACAGAGACTTATTGTAGCCATGAATCCTTGTTTTGCTCTCTTCGAAGGGAGTAGCTGCCCGGTGAAATGTACGGCGTGGCTGAAACCAGGACTTCTAGGAGGAATAATAATCTGAAGCCTTGCTCGGAGTTTTAAAAGCCCATTTTCTGCTTGAGAAAACTGCAATGATGCATGTAGAAGACCGTAATGTTACTGTTTTTTTGGAGTAATGTCCTGTATTGATTTGCTTGTTGTTAGAAGTTGGGCCTCGGAGTTTGAGTCTAAGATGACAACAGTGATTGTATTATGACTGTGTATGTTGACTGATGTTACACACAGGCTGCATGTTGAACTGAAATAAAAACATGATTCGGCCACAACCTTTGTAAGCACTAATGTGGTACGAGGGCTGGGCGATTGATCGGAACATTAAGGACTTCAAATCAACAGTATTTATGTCTATAGTTATTATCTTTATGCACTTACTAAATGCTCATCATTCATCATAGAACTTCAGTCATCCTAATTCTTATCTACAACCCTGGTCTCCGTCAGACAGAACAATAAACTATATTACAAAATCAATTCAAAACGGTCAGAGATTAAAAACACAAAGACAGCAGTGGCTCGGTGGTAGAGCGTTCATTCTTTAACCAGAGAGTTGGAGATTTGATTCCTGTACTTGGGCAAGACGATTAATTGTAATGCATCGTTGAGTGTTCAGAAAAGCAACACCAACGAATAATTATAAAGAAAACACTTTTTTTTTTTTTTTCATATTATAATGACTTAATCAATTATTGCACTGGTGACATGTATGATGTTGCATGCATGGTTTGGCAGAAAAAAATCTCATCAATCCAAATTCAGGCTGCGCAATTAATCGCAATCGAAATGCATCAAAATCACAATGGTCACTATTACCAAATTCCAAAGGCTGCAGTTTTTTAAGGCAATGTTATATCGTCACAGCAAAACAAAATATATATAAAGAAACCTGGTCACCTTGTAGATTAAACCTCTACAAACATGTTCAGAAAGGCATTGGCTTCTTGTGGAAGTTTAACTGTTAATATTTTAGTCTTCTTTCAAGTGTTAACGCTTCCTGAAATGTGCTGTGAACTGAATCTCGGTTTTAAAAACAATATCGCAAATAACGCAATTGCAATATTTGCCATAAAAATCACCTTTTTTCCCCCTAATCTCAATGTATGATCATATATTTTTAAACATCATTGGTTTGGTCCATGTATCTATGAGCTTAATTCTTGAAAATCAAAATTCCCCACTTATGAATTAAACTGGGCTTAAACAAAATAATATATGAATTACTACAATGTGTTTGAAATGACTAACCGTACATCACAACATCTTACCCCATGCATCTTTACATATTTAACATTTTATTTTGAGATCATATCGCCCAGCCATATATAGCCAAAATGTGATTGTTCATTTTTCTCGGACAGATGTTGGCATGCTGGATACTTGCATTTGCGATGAAATAAAGCCATATGAGTGACAAAAGAAATGCGTTTTACTTCCCTCGAACCACACTGTGTCATTTAGGGTCCTTTTTACATCATTACATTCAGGTTTGCATCTCGAAGTGAATGTACATCTCAAATATAGACCATTGCTGGACATATTTCCTTTAAGGACAGAATGTGCTGAAATGGAAATGCCTGTTCCTCAGAGTTGTAGTCATCCGTTGCTCTGAGTATTGATTTTCCATCCCACGATATCATCTCGCTTCAGTGGCCGGACAAGAGCGAGAGATGAGTCCTGCAGGTGTCACCAAGCACTTTACAAAGACATAGTTCATAGTTTCATTATTAAATATTACAACTAAGTCAAAAATGTAAAAAATGCTTTATCTTGTCCGGTTCTATGATGTAAAGTAGGTAATCTGTCATAGGTATTGTTTTACTTTAGTCCCTTCTCCTGGCCTCTACAGACTACAGACAAATTCCTGGCTGCAATTCCCAGACCATGCAACAGAGGCATCTATGTATGGAGCATATTCTCCCTGTGTCTGGGTGGGTTTTCTTTCTAAAACATGCACAATAGGCATCCTCCAGCTAGCAACATCCTGATCTCAGATCCTGGCTCAAGATCTTGAGAAGGGTCACTGGGCTCCTGACAGGTTGTCCACAGTGGCATTGAAGGGGAAGGGTCAAATGCAGAGGACACATTTCCCTACAGATGTACTGTAAAGGTGTAGTTTACTAAAATAAAATTAAAAACGTAAGAAAGATTTTGAAAGAAAATGTATCTGACCTGTTATATGATGTAAAGTAGGTAATCTGTCATAATTATTATTTTACCTCAGTCCTTCCCCTGGTCTCTACAGACTACTACTTTACCCATCCAACCATCTTCCGATTATCTGGGGCCGGGTCACAATGGCAGCAGTCTAAACCCAGACTTCCCGCTCCCCAGACACTTCCTACAGCTCTTCCGGGGGACGTTCCCAGGCCAGCTGAGAGATATAATCTCTCCAGTGTGTCCTAGGTCTTCCCTGGGGTCTCCTCCAGGTGGGACATGCCTGGAACACTTCCTAAGAGAGGCGTCCAGGGGGCATCCGAAACAAATGCCTACTTTACATCAGAGAGTAACACAAATGCACTGAATATTGCACTGGGGGATTGCACAAAATGACATTGAATCTTGCACATTCAAACAAAACATGACCAACCTCCAAATTCATTCCTACTTCACGAAACCCACACTATCATTGTAAAAGAGCTGAATTGTACATTCCTGTATTTTATGTCCTTTGAGCTCAGGTGAAGGTGACAGGATATTGTGCTTGAGTTCAGCTTGAGATGGTTTGCAGCAGTGGGCCATTAAACTGAGATTATTGCCAATGAGTTTCAGTCACTGCACACACTACACCAGGTGAATGTCAGTCTGGAGTTAGCATACGGCTCTATACATTTTCTCTGCTTGCAACAGCTATTTTCCTGTAGTGAAGACCTTACTGAGACAATCAGAGAGTTAGACTTCAATTTGGGGTTATATGCAGTTAAAAGGTAGCTGATTAATTCTGTTGTTTTTTATTTGATGTTTACTATTTGCCTTAGAGGAGTAGATATGCACTTTGAGTAGATATGCACTTTGAGTAGATATACACAGTAAAATCTATCTTCTTTGCTATGATGCTCTAGTTAGTCTGGTCTCTCGTTGATTGCATTCAATTTCAAGGGTGGAGTTTACCGATGTATAGTAAACCGATCAGAAACTCTGCCCTTGAAATTGATTGCAATCAACCAAAGACCAGACTAACATCTTTGTAGTCCAACAAACTGGTATGTGGGAAGAAGTATTTCCAGACAAGGCATTTGGTGTGGAGAAAATCAAGAACCAGTTGGATAGATTATGTATTATTGTGTAAAATGTAGATGAAAATTGCAGAAAGAGAATGGTGTTGATGTCAGAATCTTACCCAATTCCCAACAAAAGTCTAGTCTTCGAGATTGGAGGGTTACTCCAGTACACACAGGACTTAACAGTTGGCAGTAAATTGTAATTAAAACTGTATAGGTGATCTACTGACACTGTGAAATTATCAGGCATTACAAATGTAGAGTTTTACTGCTGATATGCCTCTGAACACCTGCTAAAATAAATCTGATAAAGAACCTTGAAGCTCGGTGTAAACAATAAACAGAGGAAGTAGGAGTCTCTAATAAACTCCACACTAATGGGCTTCTCACTTAATGAACCAAGCGCTGTTCAAACCACAAGGCGTTTCTCACATGGACTGGTCTGATCTGATCTGTGGAAGGGATGGACTTGAGTCTTCTGTGCGCTTCTGATTCTAGTAATAATACCATATTTCTTGGTTTTAACAGATCTCATTTTGTACGATCTTGATTTGTGGAAAAATAAGTTAATTAAGTTCGACACGTTCAAGACAGTAGCAAGAACTGGTTACCCAAGAGACAATTATAATTAAATTCCCTAACGTCAAGTTAAAATACTTCAGTTCAGGCCATTTCTGTATTTTCCCAAATTATTGCATTGTGTTTACAGCATAGCCTGAAAAGTCCTGCATTCTGCAAACCATGTTCAAATGTTTCTATCTCATACCAAAAGTTTTGTTCTATACCTGGGGCGGCAGTGGCACAGTGGGTCCCTAGGCACTTAATCTACATTGCCATAGGCGCAGTTTGGAAGCCACGTTTCCGTCAGTGTGCCCCAGGGCAGCTGTGGCCACACAAGTAACTCACCACTACCAGGTGTGACTGTGGAGTGAATGAATAATGTAATTGTAAAGCGTCTTTGAGTGTTGAGAGAAGTGTGAAACCGATGCATTATTATGTTTGGGTAATTAATTACATTGAGCTATAGTCCTCTCCAAGAGCTGAAAACAGATTCACGTGAGATTCACCTATAACTGATGTAATGAACACTTACTTTCTAGGAAGTGCTCGTGCCTGCTTCTGCACCCAGAGAAGCTCAACAACATATCTGACTGGAGAAGATGTGTGTTCAGCTGTGATGGTGTCAACACTTTTTTACATAGAAGAGGTTTTTTTTAATTTTATTTTTTAAACACCCGAAAATGATGGTTTGGTCAAATGGTGTCTAATCAGAGCGTTTGTCATCGAGTCCAAGTGGAAACTCTGCAAAACCAAACAAAGTGTAATACATCCACTTAATTTAAGAAGGTTGTTTTTACGACAAAAGTCATTTCTGTTTTTATCTCTTTTTCCTGACGATCGGAGCCAGTGAGATGGCGGCCGGAGTGGTGAGCCATTCAAGGGTGTCTCTGCAGCCGCTGCTCGAAGCCTGCAGCAGGGCCTGGGCAAAGCCTGGAGCAGCAGGGGTTGTAACCAAAACTGTGGTCTGTCCTGTGACCAGTCCTCCCAACGGCCTGTACAGGGTCAGCGCGCACGGATCAGTAGGCCTACTCAAACGCAGACATTAGACCTGTCAGAACAAAACACGATTAGTGCATTGGTTTATGCTAGGCTAAATGCCTGAAAGGGGGTTGTCTGTCCAGTGACCACAGCGACCAGGAAAACAACCACACTGTGCAAGCTCAGATTAGGGCATTAGAAGTTTTTTTTATAAGGATATGTACATTGTATGTGTATTTTCTTCTAAAAAAAATAACCAAAAAAATGTCTGAATAAAGAATATATAGAGTATATGGTCAACCAGCAGGGATTGTAACCAAAACTGTGGTCTGTCCTGTGACCACATAAGAACCATTTGGAGGACTAGTCCGTGAGCGCTGACCATGTACAGACCATAGGGGTACTGGTCAGAGCGCACTGACCACGTACAGACCATAGGGGGTACTGGTCAGAGCGCACTGACCACGTACAGACCATAGGGGGTACTGGTCAGAGTGCACTGACCACGTACAGACCATAGGGGTACTGGTCAGAGCACACTGACCACGTATAGACCATAGGGGTACTGGTCAGAGCGCACTGACCACGTACAGACCACTGTTGTGCGCACTGACCACATACGGACCACTGGGAACACTGCATTTAGCGCACAGAACCTCACATGGACTATAAGAACCATTATCGGAGCTCTCACAGTCTGGTCCACTGGTCATTTTGGTCACAGGTTCAGAAAAAAGTCTTAAAAAGAGAAATTACTTTTCTCGTAAAAACAGAATTAATTTTTTCGTAAAAACAGAAACCTTTTTAAATCATGTGGCTGCATTACGCTTCTGTACGAAACAGCTTGTATTAGATAAATACTATACATATGACTGTGTATTGTGCCACTGACTATTGGTCACTGATAGCAATAGTTCTGGTTCCTCGTCATTACCTCCAGTAGTGTCACTTTGTAAAAGAAAGTGAAATTCAATATCACAGCCGCAAGCAAAAACACATTCTCCTATTGAGCATTACAATCTAATATATGTGTTTCACAACTTGGCAGATATGCATTCCCTTACTTCTCCTGTTAGTGGTCCTATACCAGCAACTATGGGCCTTAGGCGAAGTATACCCTGGACAATAGCCAGTCAGTTGCAGGGCTGACAAAGAAACGTACACTGATAGACAAGCATTACATTCATTCAGTATCGGGGTAATGTAGATTTACCATTTTTTCGAACAAATGCATGTCTTTGTGCTGTGAGAGGAAGCCGGAGAGAACCCACAGTAACATGCAGAGGACATGCAGACCTTGGAAGACATTACTGTAACCTTTGCTTGTGACATGGTTGTATTTGTCTTTTGGCAATTCCCCAATTACAATGAAAGGTCAAACTTGTCAAATTTTAACTAAAGAAACCGTGACATTTCTTCAGGTGCTTTGCAAAAAACAGAATCAAAAGTCATTTTATTATCCCTGAGGCAAGAAAACTGCTTACTTATATATCTTGTGCTTGGCTGGTTGTAGCTGATTGGATGTGTTCAAGCATGAAACCATGGGATAAAAGGTGGCACTACCAGATCGAGTTTCTGTCACGAATCATGTGGACAGTTTCATGAGCAGGAAGAGGGGGAAATAAGTATTGATTTAAGAATGTATTTAAGACCACCATCTGCTTTGAGATCTTATTCACTCAACACTGGGTGTGAGTGAAGGTGAGGTGTAAGAGTAGGCAATGTTGATGCATGTGTGTGTGTGTGTGTGTGTGTGTGCGTGTGTGTGTGTGTGTCTTTTGATGGGATATTGACAGAAATGTATGATTTTCGGTACGAAAGAAAAATAGTTATATTATATAAAACTACGGGTAAAGGCTATAAGCTGTGTACCTTAGTGGTTCCTAAATGGTAGGCCAGGATCCAAAATGGGGTTGTGGTTTGAGTTGAGTTTTATTTATATGACAAGGAGGCAGTACAGTTTAGAAGAAATATACAAGGTTTCAGATTCAATTCCCACACATGCTGGTCCCAAGCTCTAATAAATGTATGGAGCAGGGGTGCCCAAGTCGGACTCGGGGGCCAAGACCAATCCGAGACCACACTAGTCTGAGAAAGAGATCTATGCGAGACCAGAGTGAACCGAGACCAGACCAGACTGAAAATCAGAAGTTCAAAAACACAGATTAAATCTAAGTCAGACATCATGGCAAAATATCAAATTCATTCTTCAAGTCTCCAAGACCACTATGTCTGGGACAAGACCGAGTAAAACTGTGTCGGAGACCATTACCGAGACCAAGTAAAACAGACCAAGACAAAGACTGAGTGAAATCATGTTCAAGACCAAGACAAAGACAGAGCAAAACTGTGTCCGAGACCAAGACCGAGTGAAATCATGTTCAAGACCAAGACAAAGACAGAGCAAAACTGTGTTCGAGAC
>JAVQKC010129789.1:0-19705 GCA_036025475.1 Philypnodon macrostomus
TATGGGGCAGACGTACGGGGCAACGTATGGGGCAGACGTACGGGGCAGACGTATGGGGTCGTTTTCGCCGATATACACTTTGCTGTCGGGGACGACAGCACAGGCCTTGTTTATCTCTGCATTCATAGACATAAATGTGGCAGCCAAACCACATTTCAAGTTTCTCACCACCAAACAGCAGAAGAAAAACTGTACTGCATAGACAGTATAAACCGGAGTCAAACCACCCACTTAGTATTACTATTTGATTACCTTTACATGAGTTATATTATTTAGAAGTAACAGTACTTAATTACCACTTTACTTGAGTTGAGAATGTGAGTATTTTTTCACTTTTGTTAACATATTTTGATTTGAATGTCATTCTGAAGAAGAGAAGACATTGTAAACAGGATCCTAGCACCACTCCTAACAACAAAACAAGACACAACACAAAGCTAGACCTTTTCCAAAAGCAAATCAAAATGCAGCTCACAGCCAACAGTTCGGAGCAGCCGGGTCCAGGTCTCCGGAGAGTTGGCTATTTTTCTCAAGGAGCACTAAATCCCTCTGCTTTTCTCTGCACAACACAATGAAACGGCCTGACTCATTCCAGATTCACCCCCAGCACCTCAGCCCTGTTGGCCCTCGCGATTGACAAGGCAACAAAACCAGAGAAAATAACATCGGACCCAAGCCAATAATAAACATTCACTTTTCAATAGCAGGGACAAAATGATGATGGCGTGGCCACACGAAGCATTGAAATGACAGCAGTCCAGACTTTAGTATTTCTGTATTTTTGTCCTCTATCCAGACAAAAACTACAATGTTTTATTCAAACCTAGAAAGAAATATATTTTTTGAGTTTAAAAGACTAAACCAGGACTAAACCAGAACTAAACCAGGACTAAACCAGGACTAAACCAGGACTAAACCAGGACTAAACCGTGTCTGAACCAGGACAAGTTATTTTGTCACATCCTCACTTGCCCTGACAAACTCTTTCTGGACCGCAGTATTTCTCAAATTCAGGGAATGACCCTGTTTGCAGAATGAAACAGCACAAAGCGGTAAAAAGTTAAATTCATCAACAAAAAAGGACATCCACATTAACATTCATCATAAAAGTTATACGGATTCAAAAGTAGCTCTGCGGCAAAGAAGGACTGACCTCAAAAGAAACTAAAACTTTAATGGTCTATGCCTTAATGCTATGAATATTTCAGTGCAGCTAAAAATATGACAACCCTTACATTGTGATATTGGGGTGAGTTAAGTGCTCCAAAAAGAACACTAATTATTTAAATGGAGCCATAGTAGAAGTCGACCTTGTTGTAGCCACTGGGCTGGACATATCTCAGTTGAACTAGGCAACAGAAGTGCTTCCAGACTTCTTCACATACAGTATAGCATCTGACCCCATGGCTTTATTTACATACAGATGGTCCAAAAAGTGATGGCATTTTTCCTGACTGTAGTAACTCAAATTAACTTTTCAATTGACACAGGGGCAGTAGGCATTATATGATATAACGAGTTGTAGGAGTTATACTTGTTGAGCTGTATTTTGTCTGCATTTCACTCCTGTCTGCATCCACTCCCTATAAACAAGAAAACGTTGAATATTTTTTTAAGGCGACAGTAACCCTGCCTTTCACCACAGAGACAAGCTACAGTGTGAAGATGAACAGAATCCACACACTAAATCTCATTTTTATTATTCTCTCTAAATCTAACCACAATATCTAACATTTCATTGTCAATATTTTACCTATTGTGTTGAAGTATTGCAAAAAACAGGCACTACAATCTTGTTATTGGTTTACTTCAGAGATTGGCCAAAAATATAGACCACCAATAATCTCCAAAAATAAATAGCTTATTCCACACAATCAATAATGGCACAAAAATGCAGTGTTTTCTGACTTGCATTGTCTTGCAAAGCCAAATAAACAACTTCTTATACTTATTGCTGTTAAGGGTTACTGGTGACTGGAACCATCTCTACAACTAGGGGCCTTAGGGAGAATACATACTGGAAAGAGGCCAATTAGTTACAGGGTTGAAACAGAGACATGCTCAGACAGACAGCCATCTACTCTCATTTTGATTCACTAGACTCACTAATTAACACAAGCACGTCTCCCTGTCTTTGGAAAGTGAGAGGAAGTAACTGAGAGAACCCAAGGGTTAAGACATGGGGGGGACTGGCAGACACCACTCCAGAGAGATTGTAAGTCAGCCTGAGGATTGAACTAACAACCTCCTTGCTCAAAGGCAGGAGCAAGAAGGTTGTAAGTAAACTCAAATAATATTATTCTGAGAGTGTATTTTTGCAACTCCCAAACCAAATATGAAGATCAAAGCTTGCGCATAACTTGCTGAGGGCCTGTAGTCATGGTATGAATGAATGTGAAATGCTTTGGCTTGTATTTTAAATGACAGATTATATGAATATGTCTGCAGGTGCTTTTCCAGTGAGAAGTCAACATCTGCTACATGATCCAGACATAAGTTTACCCACCCCTCTGCAGCAGCCAAAATCTCCCCACAACTATACACACTTTGGAGGACATACTATCCAGACAGAAGTTGCAATATTTTAGTGACAGCCCTGGAAAACTAAGTATTGGGTTGAAATGAGCTCTAAACAAACTCACAAAATCAAAATGCTAATAAACCCGAACTAAACCAGAATAAAACCAGGACTAAACAAGGTCTACACTGAGTCCAGGACTAAATCATGACAATGCCAAGAGGATAAACCAAACAAGAATAAACCATGTATAAATTGGGTCTAAACAGGCCTGAACCAGGTTTAACCAAAGACTAAACTGGGTCTAGTAGCTCATAACGGTCAGAGATGTTGAGAACCTAAAACTTTGGTCCTCAGTAATTCTAAAACTTTGTATACCGCCCTAACCCATACAACACAAGCTGGGCCCAGGCCAAGGACGAGCTAAGCGAGAGTCCCACATATTTTGGCAAGCTCTGAGCTCATTCATTGCATCTGCGGGTCCTATTTTACCCCCCTCCAACTTCATTATTGATGCTTACATCTTCCTACATTCTCAGCACATCCTTTTCCATCATTCGCTACAGGGAAACACACAGCGATTTGGCAGAGAAGCAACTCATTGGATACTGCAGAAGTGGGATGGGACGGGCTTGTATCTTGCCAAGTTCTCAACATCCTCCACAATTACAATGAATGACTAATAAGTGTGAGAAGAGGAGTGAGTAACTGCAATGGAAAGAAAGTGGTCCCAAAGTTAGAAAACAAACCAAGAATGCTTTTATTTTTGTGTTGGCGTGAGATAACTCGAGCAGGCGACAGACGGGACAAGACAAGAGTATGCTGCAGTGGCCTGGAATTGGTACAGCACTGTCAGTGGTTAGGGTTTTTAAAATTAATGGTTTGCTATTCACTAAAGGTGTCATATAAGCATAATCAATAATCTGTAATAGATTGTGCAATAAATAAGATGCACAAGCTCAGTGCCTCATTTATCAGCAGGATAGTCTACTTTTAGAAGAAGAGTTACATCCAGTAAAAAGGTTGTTGGAGTCAGCATATCCTCCCGGTATTACTGTGGATTCTCCCAGTCTTTCTCTAACTGCTCAAATACATGCATGTAAAAATAATTATAGTAACTCTAGGTTGCCTAGTGAATGAATGTGAGAGTGAATGGATGTATGTCACTAAGTCCAAACTTCCTGCAAGTGTACCCCACCCAATGCTCATCATTGTTGGAATAGACTCCAGGCACTTACAAAATCTTACAAAATCTCAACCCACAATGGAAAAATCAAGAAAAATCCACATAAATAGTAAATTTTCCAGAGAAAATATATCTTTTTCTATTTTTCTAATTCTAAACCACTTCTAAACTGTCAAATCAAAACTTCAACAAATAGTTTAAACACTATTGACGGTAATGCCTAAAGTGACTGTAATGCTTCATAGGTTTTATATATTTCTGATATGATTCCAGAGGCTATTGTACAATTATAAACTATACAGAGAATATGGGGGAAAATAAAAGCAGATCTCCACAGGGAGCAGACAGCAGGCGAGCACTGAGCCATTACCTTCACACTCATGTTACATTGCACTGTCAACGCCAATTAACCAGTACAGCTGTTTCATATAAGCTACAACCATGCCAAACAGAGCTCAGATAGAGAAAATATTTGAATAAAGCAGATGTGATGTTTTAACAGGCCATAAATTAAGAGACAGTAAATGTTTGTGCTTTAAAAATGTGATTATATTGTAATCAATTATGACACCATGGAAGTTAATGGTTCTTGGCTTGTTCACATGAAAATTCAAACAGATTTGGCCAGAGATTTGAGAAATGATCAGAAACGATAAGGTTGAGGTTTTGTAGTGGATCTGAAACAGCAACTGGATCCAGGAAATGTGGAGGATTGTACCTTTGTGAGATATGGTGATAATTACTCCAGCCACAAGGGGTCAGTGATTGGCTTTAGTGGAGAATTGTAAATAGAGCATTTATTCCTGAACTAGAGGAGCCCCAATTTAAGCTCCAAGTGCTCAGATAAATGCATGACAATACACTTCAGTGTATTTTGTTGTAATATTATGTGCTTATTCAACATAGCTTTAGAGCTCGAGGGAGAAATATGTATACTCCAGCAGGACATTGTGATCCAAGCAGCAGCATCTTGTGACAGCAGCAAGAAATGAAGTAATCCTAGTCCCAACAAAAAAATGATTATATTTTCTTATTAAACATAAAAAGGGGGTAAATATTTAGTGATTTTAATAACATCTGGCGCGCTCATCTCAAGTAAAGATGCAAGGATAAAATAGGCTGTGCATTCAGTCTCAGATGTGTCCTTGTGTGCATCTGGCTAATGGGAGCCAAGGGGAACTCCACCACTCTCATAGCTCATAGTAACGCCTGTGCCAGCAGTATACACTGTAAAACATTACCTTACTTATAAAAAAACAAAAATAGGAAACTGACTGACTCACCTAAAAATACTTAATTTCTAAACAGTTTCAAACCAAACTTCAAACTCGTGCAATTAGTTGTCTTCACTTTTAGAACTCTTTTGAGTGATGATACATTTCCAGTAAAACCACCAAAGTCAACCTTATAAGCATATGTGAGTAAACTGAACTTGGATCAAACATATACTAAAGTGACTTAGTGTTTTATATATTATTTAAAAGTATGACACATTTTACAGTATACTGATGTACTTACAAGCACACACCCATTCAAATCTTCACATAAAACATATGGTGCATTGGGGCATTATACAATTTATGAGGGCTCTGCACTGGACTGGACTCAATGGCCCATTCTTATGATGCAACAGTCAATAACATGCATGTGAAGATGTATCTAAGCTTGTTAAATGCATAACCAGCTTATTGACTGTGCAACTGATAAAGGATTTGCATATGTGTTATACTGTATAGCAATGGAAAAACAGATGCGCCAAGCCCTCTGTAAAAATAATATAGACTAAAATGCAGGATAGAATACCATCTTAACACAGTATTTTCTTCAGAAATACATGTGAAGGCACAAACTGAAAGCTGAAAGTATTATAAAAAAGGTAATGCAGAAAATACCTACACTTTAACATGCATTAACATCATATATATATATATATATATATAATTCTTAATGCTACAATCTTGAAGTGATTTTGAATAAAGTCTGGTGGAGCATTCCTCTGTTTCTTTGCAGCAGAAGCACAAAGCTACCAGCTTTGAGAAAACTTGTCTCAAACCCAAAACAAGCTTCTAGTACGCCATCTGCCTCCATCTAACCATATCGCCTGTGTCATCTTCTCTCACACCAACTATAACTATGTACAGTACATGCCTTAGAGGTTGTAGAGCCTAAACAATGCCCTGTAAGCTGCAGGGCTAACACAAAACAGGCAGACAACGATTCACTCACATTTTTACAATTAAGATTGGTCAGTTCCCCAATCATATGTATGTCTTTGAAGAAGGGCAAAATCGTACTCACAACAGCATGAGGAGGACCTGCAGACTCCACTCAATCCTACAACCTCCTTGCTGCACTAACCATTCATCCACCACCATGTACATCTAATATTGCAAATAAAATATTTTTTTTATTATTGCTGAATCACAAATTGGCTCCTCAACTGTATTACATCACTCAAGTCAGTTGTACTTAATTACAGGGTGCTGTTCACTGCAGTATACAGTCACAAAACACGTTTTATGCACCCAATATTTGTGAAAGGGTGAGGCTGCTCTTAGGAAGTACACAAGTACAAACTAGTGACAAGAGAGTGACAATAAAGTGACAGCAGAGAGCGACACTTTCCTGATTATTGTTCCACACAATGTGACAGAACTAGTGAGGAATGTGGTTTAACATCCTCGGCTGATAGACCCACTCACCGTGATAACATACTACATGTCACAGCAAAACTGTGCATATGTCAGCAGTATGTAAAATGTAAACAGATAGCAGATGGAAGTGTCCTAAAGCTTTATAGTAACGCACCAACAATATTCAGAAAGATATGGCTTACTTGTGACTTCCTGCGACCATCCAAAGACATACATGTATAGATTAATTATTAAATGGATAGATTCAAATGAATGGAAATGTTTTTATGTCATGTATGTACAAATTTAAGGGGCGTAGTGAATACATTGTTGAATTGAATTAAAAAATAAAAGCTGATGGTTGCCTCAGTCAGGACGTCTCTATCAGCCTTGTGACTAACTCCAGCGTATGCACTGCCTAAGGCCCACAGTTGTTACAATAGGCTCCAATCATCCTCACCTTTGGAAAATGAAAGACATAAACTGCCAAGGACACAAAATGTGTTTGTCACCTGGTGACCAAAGTGAATATTAGTGTGCCTTCAACAGGTCAGTGCCAATACAGCTCCATTTCATTAGCTAATGAAGGACAATTCTGAGGGCATCATCGTGAGTTTCACCTTCATTTACCGCAGTAAAAAAGAAAATGAGAAAAACATAGTGATGAACATTTTGTGCTTCTCCAGTACATCATCAGCAGCAGTTTGGCAGGAGGTAATCGCAACTTTATTGTCAAACTAGAACAGAGAAATCACAGTCCCATTTCCTATACTTCTCTCGCACAAATCTAGCACATTCTTTCTCCTTAAGGAATCCCACAAAGTAATTTCTTCTGATGTGTTTTTTCCCTCGTCACATGGAGCCACACTTCCCTCAGGCTCATCTGGACTTCTCTGGGGTCTTCCTTGGACCTGTTACAGCGAACAAACCTAATAAAGCCAAACCATTAAAACCAGGAGGAAATTCACAGCGCTCCCCACAAAGCCGTCTCTATTATACCAGTGCAGCCACATTACTTTAAATGCAAATTGCAAATATTGTTATTGCTATTGTTGCAGAGCACTGTGATAGCCACTTCATAGTGAGGCTAGACATATGAACTTACAATAGATCTATAAAACACAGTGAATTAATCAAACATGGATTTTTGGTTCATAACAGCCTCAGCCACATTTGCATGTTCTCCTGGTAGTGTCGCAGGTTCTCTCCAGCTTTCTCCCACCATTATTGGACGTGGATGTATTAAGTAATTGGTAATTATATCGGCGAAACAACGATATTATGGAATCACGTCGGTCCGCAGATCCTAGCTGTAGTAAAATAGACCCTTCCCGTGTTTGTCATGGTTTGGGGGCGGGGCCTCTTAATTGCTTGTTAACAATATAAAAACCGTAAGATTGTGAAGAGTTAATGGTTATCTGTCTGTGTATGTTTCTGTGTCAGCCCTTTGACTAACTGGCCACTGGGTGTACCCCACCAAAGGCCCATAGATGCTGGGATGGGTCTTAGATCCCCAAGCTGCTCAACAGAATTAAGCAGAGGAAAATAAATTAATGATCAAACTAGCTTCATATTGACTAATCTAATCCCTTGGTCCACTTTTCTGTGTCAACAATGACAGAAATGTATCCCAGCTACTACGGACCATATTTCATCATACAAAGCTCATCGGGGTGGCATTAACATGGCAGCTTTACACTGATATGCATCTACTGGAGCCTGTTTATGAATGAGAAAAGGTCAGAGATGCAGAGAAAGCAACATCTCTCAACCTATAACTCTACATCCATACTGCAGCAGACTCATTCTGTTTTCAAAATGTCGGCCATAATTCAATCTCTGACCAAGTACCAGATGCCTTTAGAGCAGGGGAGACCTTGCGCTGCGCACAGTATATTCCAGTTTCCTCATCATCTACACACAGCAAGAGCATTTATTTCATTGGAGTCACATGAGACAAAGCCTGTGTGGAGGCTATGGAGGAAAGACCACTGTTTTTACGCCTTAAGCAGAAATCCATGTAGTGCTAATGGGCAGAGGTTTACAAAAAGAAAGAAAGAAAAATGGCAAGATTATAGTCTCAGTCAGTGCTAACAATCAGGCTTCTCCACATGAGCTGTGAGGTGCACCTGCTCAATGGTTAGGCAACATATGCGGCTTCACAATGGGAGGACTACTAAACAAGGTCTTGTGAATCCAACCGGAGCAACCATCAAACATTACTTACTGAAACATAAATCAGGAAGTTTGGGAATAATATGAGTTGTGGTTTTTGAAGTACAAAGAGGAGAAGACTTAACCTTGCATGCCAGAAGATGAGGCAAGTAATTTACGGCAACTCAAAAGTCCCACCAGGATAAATCTAATATCTGTTCAATGATGTATCAAGGCGTTTATTTTTTATGTTGCCACCTGGGTAATGTTTCAACATGTCCATAAAACTTACTACACACAAGAGGTATACATTTGTACACACTGTACTGAGCATTTTACTTTCAGTACACAAAGAATACACAGATATGTATGCAGTATGAGTAGCCATCAAGATACCCCCAATAAATGTTCATCAAGACAAAGTACCTGGCAGCACTCCCAAGGTCAGCGGATAGTGGCCATAATATAACTGTGAAGGACATTACACCTCGCTTCTAATGGCAATGTAGGGTTTTAAGCTGCATCCACTAGCCCAACATGTATCCAGTTCACTGTAAAAACAATAACACTTGAAGAGCACACAGACCTTTACCAAAGGCATTGACCCTGTCTTGCAATGGCATTTGTAGTGGTAGTGTTTCGAAATCTATTTCTGTATATCATTTAAACGTGATTTGGTTGACAATATTAACTGCATCAGACAATAACCAAGGTCTTTGTACATATAAATCCCCACCAGGCACAGACCTAGATGTTCGAGTAAACATGTCACAACAAAAACAAATTCCCATCTAAACTCCTTGTTCCTTCTCTAAACAAAGGGATTCCTGATCTTGGATGACATGTCAATGATTGTAAGCATGACAAATTAGCTTCAAGAGCCACATCTCACATCTCTGCACTGATAATGGGGCAGATCATTAGGCAGTGCTTTATGGTTTTGTGCCACACTGGTTGAAGGCACTGGATGCTCAGATATGCATAAGAAAGGACTCTAGCAGAAATATTAAAAATCCAATGTATTATTAGCATTTATATAAAAAAAAAAAAAAGAAATACAGTAATGTAATGTTGCCAGAAAGACACACAATAGTTGTATCCATACCAGAGGCTAGCCACTTTCTCTGACAGCTGTAATAGTGATAGAATTCTTTTGCATTTTGAAGTTTTAATTTAAGTATTTTAATTTGGTTCCAATTTTGTTCCTGTTTTAGTCTTGCTTTGGAACGGGCCTTGGAATTGATGTGTGGATCACTGCTTAGTTTTAGCACAATTTAGACCTGATTTAGATTTTTTTTTTTTTTTTTACATCATTTAGTCCCAGTTTTCATCTGAATTTTACCTGGTTTTGTCATTTTATAGTTTACATTTGTCTTTAATGCGTAGTGTGTTTTTTGTATTATTTCGATTTTCTTCAAAAGTGAGACTTGTGTTAGTGAAGGATGCTGCAGTTTGCTGTTCTTCAGATGAGCAAGGGTAAGGGGGAAGCCCAGCATGAGTCATCAGAGCTAAACCTCCTAAATCTCCCACAGACGTAGACACTGCCTCTGCACTGACTGCAGACCGGCCAGACACTTAAAGCGGCAGCTAACATTAGGCTACAAATGCAAGCTGCCCAATCACTTTCAGTCAACATCCAGGCTTTTGAATTTAAACTGTAAGGGCACAAAGTGGAAGTGGAAATATGCATTTAAGTCTATTATTTAAGAATTATAAATTATCAAACTGTAGGAATAGGGATCATCATCATATTAAGCTCCCATTAATTGGTATCTAGTAGAGTATCTAGCCTCTCCTGTATCTAGTTACAAAAAAAGAAATATGTATATTTATTGTCAAAGCACTGACTAAATAAGTGACCATCTGATATAAGCTAGAATGTTGCATATTGGCATTAATGATGGTAGATTAGTGAGCTGGTAAAGGAGGATAAGTCTTAATATAACCTTAAAATTGAGTGTACCATGTAAATATGTGAGTAAAATAGTCTAAGCATCTTGAAGCCAGCCCACACTTCAACTTATCAACAGCTGATCCCACTAGCCATTGTTTCTGTAGTGTTTGCTGGATCCTCCATAAGAAAGCCTGCATTATTGGGAGAAGTGAAGATGTGCAAAAACCAAGCAACCAAAAACAGAGAAAACCACTTAGGCAGTGAACAAAGTGGGTCAAAGCCTCGTTATGTATGCTAGAGGAGCTGCCTGTAACCGTCACATGAAGCTATTTCTGGACTAGACCGCTTTGAGGCATTGAATAGGGCTCGGGTCAGAGTGAAAAAAAATATACAGAAAGGACAAATATTGTTAGTGTTGTATCCTTTGGGACATTGCATAGCTAAAAATCTACAGTAACACGTTAACATCCAATTCTGTTATCTCAAGTATTGCATCTCTGGGACGTCCCATATGAAAAAAATGACTGCATGCCTCAATAGAAAAGGATTTGTAGTTTACTGTTGGGACCTTGAAGGGAACTTATGGCGACACATGAGACGGGAGTAAATCAACTAAATGACAACTGACACACAATGGGATGGGAGAGAGGGGTATGGCGTAACATGGAGACTGTGTGTATAACCTACAGCTGATGTGTCAAAGGCCAATAAAGCAAACATTTTTCATTTCTCACAGTATAAGGCCAAAGGAAGAACCATGTGATATTATTAAGCATGATGACTTATGTGCATATTGAGCTTTCCAGGGCCTCAAGCTTTCTCAATGGGCTTTACAGACCATTATTTCTTTACTCCACAGTCACACACTGGTGGTGGTAAGCCACAGCTGCCCTAGGTGACTGCCATATTAGAACCACCAACAGAATAAAAAAACAACAAAACAAAAGGAACACAAGATCTGCAGTGTCTGGATTTTAGGTCCACATATATTATAAAAAATGATCACGATCAATATATTATCTGGTAAAAATGTGCTTTTCAAACTTTAGCTGAACTGGGGGCACTCAGGGGGCACTGGGCTAAAATAGGAGGCATGGTGTCAACATGAAGATCTCAGTACTGACAGAGGAGCTGAGATGAGAGGTGTCTGGTGTCGATGATACCTGTCTGTGTAAAAGTAACAGGTTGGTCCTATGGGAGAGCGGTGTGCTAGTAAACCATCTGATTCTACTGAATATGAAGCAGAAGACAATACTAGCTTTTGCTGCTTTTGTTCAGCTCCCTTTTGTGTGGTTCAGTCAACTCATTCAGAGGCTTTACATGTTCTCCAAGAAAGATTATATTGTATATTCAGGCAGTACGGTCAATTTCTCTGGATAATTCACATGCAATGCAACTACCAATAAAGACATTTGCACCTGACCACCAGAAAATAGTATTAAACATAAAGCCACTGCCTATGGATCTAAATTATTCTTTAATCAGATGCAGGTTACAGCCAAATATGCTGTGAGACAGGAGCACTAACCATTCTGCCACCATGTATCCTATAGTACACACAGCATCCTATTCAGATCAGTCACAAAAAACTGAACTGATATGTCCAAAAGTAGTAAAAGCCCATTTCAGACACTATTTCACAGGGTTAAGTCACCTACTCTCGACATGTTTACATCATCATCTCCACCACCTCTCCTGCTGCAAAATGACTCAACCGTTGCCATGGATATCCTGCAAAGACACATACTATGCCAAGATGGTGGTGTGGACCAATGCCTATTAAAGTGGTGTATGGCTGAGGTGGCTCACACAAGGAGCTAGGACACAAGACGTAGTGTGAAGCTATCAAGTGAATAGGAGACTGTTTTACCCTTGGGTCTGGACTTGATGGGGCTATCCAGCAGCACACAACCCCTGGTATAAGTCAACCTTTGTGTGGGAAGTAATGCTATGTCTCCTTGTGATCATATGGCTAATTGTGCTGTCTGCATGCTCTTTTTCTATGCATTAAAACAGTCTGGCCACACAAAGATGGTTTGTTCAAAGGGTTCAATAAATAGAGCACCAGGTTAAAGAAAAGTCATATGGATGCTTCAACAGGGTATTTGTTAGCATTACTATATCAATATTCTGACATACCCCACAGGCTTTTTTTAACCTGGCTTGCCAGTGTACATTGTGCCGGTCCTAGCCTGGATAAATAAAGAAGATTGGCATCTTGAAAAAAAAGACAAAGTAATATGAAGCTTATTGATCCGTATTGACTGCATGAAAACAAATGCAATCAGATAAAGAAAAAGCACCTGAAAACTGTCACTATTCATTGGTCACTGGTGTAGCGTGCCAACAGACCCCAAGCCAGTAGGGGCCCCCAGAGGGTATGCAAACATTGAATCAATACAGAATCCCTGCAACAGTAACAAGTTTGCAATGTCTCGGAATTCTCCTGAATCTGTTTATATTTCACATTTTTGTCAGTGACCACCAGACTCTATTAGTGTAGTAAAATCTGGTACGAAACCTTTAGCTTGGGGCCCCAAGAGACCCTGATCAGTAGTTTATAAGCCCTTTGGAGTGCACCTGAATTTAGACCTACGAATGTGGTAGTTTACCAATGATTTGTTATAAACAACATCCTTAAAAGTGTCAATATTTCAAAAAGTTAGCATGATTCATAATAAGATAAAATTCCTATTTGTCATTATGTCCGTGTGCACCGACATGCATGCCTAGAAATATGCAAAACATCATCATATTCACTGGGGACATAAGCCAAATAAATTATCATCTTTTGTTTTCCACACAGGGGTAGGTTGGCAGTGGTTGATAGATTACTGTGGAATGATAATTGATGTCTGTCGTCAGGCATGTCTACATCTGCATAATACTGACAACAATGCGTTATTTTTTTCACCAATTTTCATCAATGAATATTGCCCAATTGAAAGATGAAGTTATGATACTCAGAAAATTTGTCTTTTTTACTGAGATTGATCATAAAACATTATAGAATTAGGTTTGATGCACATAGCATTGCCCTCCTGACCCTGTCCCGTGGTGTCGGAGCAGTGACAGTGACATCGGAGCTCCGGGGTTTGACTCACATTAAAGTTTAAAGGCATCATGTCGAGAGCAGATGGATACACCACTGTATGCTCTGACAGTGATGCATTAGAAGACTGTGAAAACAATAGTAAAAATGTCTATTCCTATGTTTCACAAACCTAAACTTAATTTTTCCCAGTATTGGCATTTATATTTTTATGTGTTGTATCTTTTTGGTTGTCTAGCTTGTCTCTACTTGTTTGTGTCATTTCTATACACTAAAAAAACACTACAATGATATTTTAGTTCTTTATAGGCACATCATAAATGTGTTACTTTTTAGTTTTAATCTCAGCCCTAACATTTTGTAGCTTCTGACCATTATAACTCATTTATATATTTCTTTTACAATCAGAGCAACTCTTTTTGTATTTGTATAGTTTTATTTGTCAACCCAAATACATTTCTTGGTAACCCAGCTTTGGGCCCCAACCTGCCAATTGGAAACCACTTGTCTAATTGATTTACTAGGGCACGCTTCTATCATATTCCACACATGGAATGACCACAGTAACTAATATGAAGCGTATCCGTAAATTTAACTGGAAGACTATTGGCAGCCACTGCATCAACGTCACGCTCCTCCCTGCTCTCCTCCATACCGCAACAGCCTGCATTTAAACCACCCAATCAACCGCATCTCCGGCTTCCCAGCTTATGCCGTGACCCTCCTCCACCCCATCACCACCTAAACCACTCATCTGCATCATCACTTCTGCCTGGCCAGTCTGGCTTCTTCTACTCTCTTCGTCTGGTCATCTCCAGCCACCACCATTGTCTAGGCACAGGGGGAAGACTTTATACTCATACACGGTCAAAGATATATATCCATGCGCATGTTTTTCCACCGGGGCCTAAGTGCCAATTGTGTATTTTATCACGCTCAATAACTCATCTGTATTTGTTTCTTCTGTCCAGGTTGAAATGAAAACAGAGCATTAGCTAAAATTTTACAAAAGCGACAATGCACAAGGTCAACATAATACCATTTCTATAAGTCCTAAATATGTTTTCTTTAAACATCTGAACTTTCCTGTTTTTGATCAAATATGAGCCCAGAGAAAATCTAAATAATTATGTCATGTGCTACAAGCCTGCAGCCTTATTCCCCTGAGCCCATGAGGTCAGCGTCTAAGTGAGAAATCTCTCTGATGATGAATAGGATGAGGCCAAGGCACAGAAACAAGAACAGTAAAGGGGTTTTAAAATAGCACAAAATAACATAGAAATACTCAATATGAATGTTATACTGTTGTGTAAGTAATTATTGCAGTCGTGACACTAACTGCCCATTGTCCAGGGTCTACTCTACCTAAGGCCCATAGTTGCTGGGATAATCTCTAGTCATTTGTAACCTTTAATAAGTGAAATAATATAAATGGAAAAATGGTTTCTCCTAATGTAACAGCTCTGGAAAATCTGCCAAATACTGTTTAGAATGTAAAAACCCAGCATGAGATTAGGAGTGGTCAACCCTCTGAGGTACGTCATTTCCTATATTGGAGCAGGTTAAAGTCCACATTGATGGTAGGGTGTGTTTTGAAAGTGAAGCTGCGGCGGTCACGGCTGAGCTAATGTTTGCCATCGTTGGAGGATGTAGATGACGTCGCCTAAAACAGTGGTTGCCGTGGTAACAGGGAGGGGTCAGAGCAGGCCATGTGATCAGACACACACACAAAAGTTAAAATACTATTAGAACTGGCACAAGATGTTACTATGAGGTTAGAGTGAGTCATTTAGCACCATTTCTGCGTTGGCAAAAGGAGCTAAGTTAATAGAGTAAATATGAATCCGCAGTTAATTAGTTGGAAAATAAATAAATGATCACTTTCAAAACAAACCACTCTAGGCAGTTCAGGGCAATTTAACAACAGAACAGTCTCCTACAGCAAGATGTTAAAATGTAGACCTAGTTTGGCTCAATTAGTTTGCACTACAAATAATCCAGATAAGAACTACAAGGCCTAGCAGTGCAAACAGTTTACCTCTATAAGGGAACTCACATGACATTAAGAAAACACTGATTCATTTGCACTCACACACCAGCATAGACAGACACTGGAGACGGGGCGGGATGAAGTGTCTTGTGTATGGACATTTCACCAGTAGGAACAGAATTAATAGACATAACCTGCCAACAACTTCCCTTGACAATGTTCTTGGTATTTTGGAAACATTGTATATATGTTTTATCTCCCGAGTCATGAGAAGGGGACCCCTAGTGTACAATTTCAACTGAGGTAATAAATGATGCACCTACAGGTCAGGACAGCCTTATGGTTTAAGAACAGAATTGAAAAGTTTCCCACAAGCCTTTCTTAAGCCTATGACTAAATACTATACTATGAAGAAGTGGAGTGATATAAAAAACAGAGTTCACATAGACAATTTATAATGTCAAAGATGTCAATGATGAATGCGCAACGAATAAAAACCAGGGTTTTACAGGTGACGCCCAGTCTTTTTGTTATACATCCCTAATTCTTTTGACAGTAGCATGATAATAGGCCATTAGGTAATTGTATGTATAAAGGGATTGACCGAGCCTCTTCCTTTTCAAAGTTAATTGCCTTTGAACAGAACCGGCAAAGCATCATTACAGGAGGTGCCGCACTTTGACAAAGACACAGGCCAGACGACGTCCAAATAAAAGGCACAGAGAACAGAGAGGGAGGGACGTGATAAGATTGAGAAACAGAACGACGAGGAGGAATTAAATGTGATTCTAAACAAGGGGGGCGGATAGGTGAAGGCAAATGATGGGGCTGCTTTAGAAATGAAGGGCCAGCAGCTGCACCCATATGTTACTATTAATGAATTCTAGGATAACATTATGACCACCTGCCTTATACAGTATTTAGTCCCATACCCAACAAACTGTGATACACTGTCAGAACCAGGATTAACTTCTTCAGCAATTTGACCTACATTTGCTCATCAGTTGACAAGCGTTCACTCCCTCTGTTGCTGATTAATCACTGTTCCTTCCTTGGATCAGAGGCTCTGCAGTGGTCAGTATCTATCAAAAGATAGATACTGACCACTGCAGATCGGGAACGCCCCCAAACGAGCTGCAGTTTTTGATCCAGTTGTGTAGCCATCGTAATTTGGTCCTTGTCAAACTCACTCAAGTCTTAATGTCTCCCCATTTTTCCTGCTTTTAGCAAATCAACTCTGATGGTTCACTTGCAGCCTATATAACCCACCCATGAATAGCGGTCAAGATTAGGCAATAGCTGATATATTTTACTTTGCCTGTCAGTGGTCATAATGTTATGCCTGATAAGGTTGCTAAAAAAATATGATCTTGGTTTTTAAAAGTATTTAATATCTCTACCATGTACTTTAGCTTGAGGAGCTTCTACAGCAATCCTCTCCATCAATAACGATTAACATGTCGCATTTTCATCTATTTGGTTCAGTTGAAGACCTGTTGTGGTACATATCATTAGATTTGAGTAAATGGCTGTGTGGAGATGAACATAAATTACAATAATCTGTCTTATATCCTTCTTGGCGCAATGATAATGAACCCATTCGTCAAACACGCTGCCTACATCATATTGTGCACATTGCGAGCTAATACCAACAACATCTTCTGGTTTACAAGAAGTGATTACCATTTATTAGAAACATAATTAGTATTCACGCCACAATCAATGCATCATTTAGGTACAGGAGTGTTTATGGCTGCATGGGGTACATATGCCAGCAAATATATACAGTGGTTCTCAAACTAATATATATAATATATATAACTAATCATATTAATCGTGATTAATCAAGAATTGAAATAACTAATATAGTAATTGAATAATCGTTAACTGGGAGAATAGACAACCCACACAGAGCAGTAATTAAGCCAAGACTGTACAAAAAAAACATACATTTTGCCTTAAATATGAAAATTATTTATTTGTCTGTAAATATGCTCTATCCAGAAGTTGTCAGGTGGCATATGTTTTTTACTTTACCTGGTTCAAACTTTTTGCTATCTGATAATTAATCAATTTTTTTTTGTAAATGATCGTTAGTTGCAACCCTAGACCTTGTTTAGACCTAATTTAGTCCTGAATTTGCCCTGATTTAGTCTAGATATAGGCCTGAAGATATGGTTCTGGTTTAGTCCTCATTAAGATTTAACTGGTATAGAACTGGTTTAGACCTGGTTTAGTCCTTGTTATGGCTGGATGTAGACCTAATTTATTCCTGGTATGGTTCTAACTTAAACCTGACTTGGTTTGGACCTGATTTAACCCATATATAGTTCTGGTTTAGCAGCTAGAGTCAATGCATCATTTAGGTGAGTAGGTGCGTGGTGTAGGTATGGCTGCTACAATATGCTCCGGTTAAAGACTAAAACAAGGTTACGTCTAACAGGAGCTGACACAATGACATTAGGTTCACATTACCTCTTCAGGCAGCAGGCGAGGAGGTGTTGATGCTCAGTGGGGGGCAAAGGTTTTATTATGAACATCATTAGAGGCATCATTTGTGTCTGCGTTTGACACATTGGGTCAGCTATTAGAGCCTGGTCTGTGGGAGGGAAACAGGTTCACTACATCAATAACTGACGTGCACTTTCACTGGAGAAACATGTACAGTCTTAAGTATTAAGACTGTATATTTAATCCTACCTGCACCTTTGTATTTTCATTGTACTTATTTTTTATTATACGTTTATTATATTGTTTACTTATCTCTTTTTTGCAAACACTTTTTTATCATGTATTATTATTTCATGCAACTAGTACTTCTTGACGATCTTAGCGAGTCTAACGGTTCTTCTGATCCTAAGCATTTCATTGCATTGTTGACCTTGTGTTGAACCTGCATATGACAAATAAACAATAAGACTAAGTAGTTAGTCTAAATGAAGTCCTGACATATAACACACAGCTTATAACATTTATCTAAAACAAAAAAAATCCAATGTGTTATACTAAGATCACTGACAGGTAATCAAAGAAACAGCATGGTCCCAGGTTAAAACCATCAGGTAAGATTTCCCTAGCTGGTGGGTGGAAAGAACAATTAATTTTATATTTTAGTCCAGTGATGTTAACACAAAGTAACACCATAAGCCTAGTCTAAACGAGCTAAACAGGTCTACTGCAGATAAGAGTGGGTAATATGGTAAATAATATCACAGTTTTATCAAGACAAGATTAAAAAGAGAACCTTTTTAATGTCAAATGTGGTGAAAAGCAGAGCATAGATGAATGCACTGGCGCCCGATTCCACAATCTTCTCAGATTAGCAGGTCACCATAACTTCTTTTATCGCCATATCGAACACAACTCAACAATCAGGATTGGAACATTGTGATGAACTGTTTTTATGCTGTTATTGTGAACAGTATCTTGATTAACTTGGTTTAATAAGACACATGGGCAATTATAACAGCAGTAACAAACCTAATTTTAATCATGATAATTCAATATTTTTATCTGATAAGGGATTTGCTGCTTTTCAGTAATCAAAAGGTATCCATTTCTAGAAACCATGCAGATTAGTGATAGCATATTAGTCATCCCATGTTCCTCCTTGTCTTGAAGCCATATAGCCAGAGACAGTCTCATTGTGAAAGACTAAAAATGACAAGCAAGTCCAGCTGTCGACAGAGGCTCCAATAGCTGTTGCCACTCAGCTCCATCAAGAAGCACTAGCACCAACTGTGGGATTTATTAGTCACTGCCAGGTCCTACCCATCAATCATAAAGTACTGTATATGTTTGCTGCAGTCCAGACAATTGTGGGGCGAACAATAATACAACAAAATGGATTCAACAAACAATGAAGCCATTAAGAGCAGCCTGGTTTATGTCTGGTTCAATTTACTATAGTTTCCTCCATTATCAGAGCTGACGGACTGACAGGCTGTAAGTATGGGATTGAATTGTAAACAAAAATGACAAAACAGCTAAGGACTATATGCCAGGACTATCCTGAGTCTATACAAGGTCCAAACCAGATCTAAATTAAGTCTAATCCAAGACCAAACAAGCAAAAAACATGTTTAAGTCAAGATTTTGACAGAGTTTGGTGTTGATTTAGTGTTAGACCTTGTTTGTATAACACTAAACCAAACTAGGCCAAACTGAGGTCTAATACCTGTCGAAACCATGTCTAATGGTACCAGGTCTAATACCTGTCGAAACCATGTCTAATGGTACCAGGTCTAATACCTGTCGAAACCATGTCTAATGGTACCA
>JAVQKC010129795.1:0-11831 GCA_036025475.1 Philypnodon macrostomus
AACAAGTTTACATGAAAATTTCAAAAATTGCACAGTGACAAGAAGACAGCACCAGTAGAGACCCATTTAGACAGTTTATCAGCAAAAAAAAAGTGTTTTGGGGTTTAGTTACTCTTTAAGTGTTACCCAGAGCTCCAGTGAGGCTCGTGACATGGTTAGAGCATTCAAATGTGAGTTTGAGAGCTGCTGTTTCCAAAGAGGGCCAGATCCCTCTTCAAACACAACCTGGAGTCCAACCTCTGACGCAGAAAAAGCCAGATACGGGGAAGTGCCAGTGGTGAAGGTGATCCATTCACAACTGTGTGATGTACAGGCTGTGTAGCTGATTAAATCATTTACACCTGAACTAGAAGATTTGTGGTTTGAGTTCACGTCTGATCCCAATAATTCACCATTGTCAGGTAGGACCAATGCCACTGAGGAGGCCTGTGTACATCCCCTGCTACTCCCCTGCTAGTCCAACTCAATTCAAGTGGAAAAAAAATAATTACAATAATGGTATATAAACAATAATTTAACATTCATTAGTATATTTTTAATAATTCTGCATCTCCAAAAATTTACAGACAAGCCCTATTGTGTCATAATTGAAGAGGCTAAATAGCGCCTTTTCAGCGAGATGTATTTGGCACATTTAGTTTGGTTTGATATGAATTTAAATCATTCCGTGTTCTGTGTTCTGTGTTTTGCTAGATCTGGCTCACATATGCCTCTTCACATGAACACACCTTTAAGACTTGTCTATATTCCTCCATGTTCCCTGATGAAAGGCTGCAAGATGAACAAAGAGCCATGGGGACACCTCTGCACGGCACAAACATTCATGTGCAAATCTTTGAACCAGTCCATCACAGAAGCACCCTGCCTCTTGCTCACAATGACACAGCCCCGGAAAGTGCAAGCGCGGCAGAATAGAACCATCCTTTTGTTGTATACAGAGCCATAAACCTTTCCTTTTGAGTTCCCAGAATTCAAAAGGAGGAAAATAGAGTTCAGTAGAGAAAGGTTTGATTGTGATAGTTGAGGAGAAGAGATTGGATTTAGCCAACTGCAGAAGCTAGCGCAGTGTTAGCGGGTTATAAAAAGGGCAGCAGCCGCGCTAATAGGGCCTTCAGAGAGGATTCAAGGGTTTAGCTCAAATCCACGGTCACAGAGGAGCGCCGGGCTGCAACCAGGCTGCAACACTCTGCTCTGGTCTGTTCGGCTTTGTAAATGCAATAACAATGTCAGAGAAGATGTGAAAATCATTTTAGCGGTATGAACGCGGCTTTATCAATCACAATACAATGAATCGAGGGCTGAGAACCTAAATGCTTTAATGATCAAATCTTGAATAAAAGTCACAGGGTTGTATGATGGAAGAGCCTGCAGCAATGATGATGTGGGTTCAATCCTTGGGCCATATCTATAGGGGAGTCTGCTTGCCCTCCCAGTGTTACAGTGGGTTCTCTCCGGCTTCCTTCCGCTGCCCAAAGACGTACGTGTGTAAGGAGAATTGGATTCAATTGGCCATAGTTAATGAATATGAGAGCAGTTGTATGTCTCAGCCCTGCCACTGGCCATTGTCAAGGATGTACCCAATGTAGGGCCCATAGGAGCTGGGATAGGCTCATCGATCAAAGAGTGAAGTCACATATCTTTTTGGCACTTTTTTTATGCCATTTATTATTAGACTTTTATAACAGTTGGTTTGCACTGGTTCTTTTGTCTCCGACTGAAGTCTATCTATCTTGGGCAGTTTTCCTGCTCCAAGTGGGTGAACAGACCTTGCCTCAAGTGGAGTGGTCTTTGAAGGAGAGAGAGAGATTGACAAGGGAATCTGTGCTGAGAAGGAGCTGAGCCAAAATTCTCAATTATTTGGTCAATTTAAAGACATCTCACTTAACTTTGGTCCACTAGATGGTGATGAAGGCAATTATTCTAGATATTCCAACATGGCTGCCAGCAAAGTACGTCAGAACACTGGCAATTTGTGGACGGAAAATCGTATGTATTGTAATAGCGTTTAGTTTGTAGTTTTCTGTTTGTTCACTTTATATATGCACTGTCTTTGAAGAAGAAGAAAACACACAACATTTTAGCTATAAACTAGAGCCAGTGGTTCTCAGACACTGGTCCATGTGTCGGCAGAGATTTTTGTTGGGTTCACTGGTGTGTCCATAAGCATCATCAAACAGACAATAAAAAGACAAATAAATAAAATTCCATTAAATAATTAAGAAATATTAGATCATCGAAAAACACTTTTTGTGGGTCGTGATTATAACAAAACATGGGTCCCATCTTATCCACTAAAATCATCAGCATATGCACATTTAATGTCAGTTGGGAGGGCTTTCCACTTCAGAGGAGCATCATGGGAAAAGGCTGCTTCACCTACTTTTAAATGAGTGAATGGTGAGGAGGTTTTTTATCTGGTGATCTGAGGCTTCGAGTGAGAACATACGGCACAAGAAGTTCCTTTATATAAATAGGGCCAAGATTATTAAGTGCCTTACAGAAGAGCATTAGTATTTTAAAGTCGTTTCGGGCGTGGACTGAGAGCCAATGTAAATCTCTGAGAACAGGAGCAGTTCTTTTTAGTCCGGGGGACTTTTGACTCACAGCGTATCTCACTGCAATGGTACAAGTCAGGGTTTTCTAGCAGCGGGCAGCACTCTGAGGCACAGAGCTGTTTTATAGTGTAGATTGGTAAAGAATTCCTTTATGAACCGAGGTATTTTTTTAGATTAATTCTTCCATGGTGTTCCTTTAACTTCCTACTCTCGCCTATGATCGTGAGCTTTGAAAGTTCAAGAGAGATTGTTGTGGTGGCTCAGGCATTCAAATTATACCTGGACACCTTTCTTGGAAGGACACCCCTGGGAAGATGCCTTGGGGACTAGGGGACTATGGAAGGGGCAAACACAAGACATTTCTGTTTAGTCTACTCTGACTCTGGTAAAAGCAAAAGAATATGGATGGAGAACCATGCGGTACAATACTACGCAATGCTTTCCTAGTTTACGATCACCATCTCTCCACAGTGAGACATTAAATGGTACTCCGTTTTATATGTGGTCGGATGGGGTGCAAACTGGCAGCCATGCTTCCGTCAGTGTGCCCCAGGGCAGTAGCTTACCATCATCAGGCGTGACTGTAGAGTGAATGAATTATACAAACTATGTAAAGCGCTTTGGGTGTCTTGAAAAGCGCTATATAAAAAGTTATTTTTATTATTATTATTATTATTATTATAGCCTATTGCATTATGAGTGTGTCTTCTGCACGAGTGTGTTTGACTAGAAGAAGCCAGGGCAATAGGTTTATGTCACAACAGAAACGCTGGATTAAGATTTAACCCAAATATGATTTTGTTTTTGCTCATGCATTTTGTGATACAACACTGAGCTCCCACCCCAAAGGCTGGAGAATACTCACAGAAAACGCATACTATACTTGAGTTTTCATTACACTAATAGAGGCAACAATATTATGGTTCCAGAATGTGATGATGTCATACCCTCAGATGGGGGGCAGGAGCCAGAATTCTGTATTATCTGTATATTATAAGAAATATCCCTCTAAAAATATCCAAAAATGTTGAATCTGATCATTTTTATTAGTGACCAGGTCCATTTTACAGCTATATCTGTCCAAACCCACATCTCCCATTCAAAAGTATAGGGCTGTTGTGACCCATCCATATCCTTATGTATTATTAAACAATAATAGTTTTTTTTAGTCCTATATTCTCCGTGTCTGTCTTAAACTCACTTCCACTTGTCTGTCATTTTCTGATTTGCTAAAACATTGACCTTTCTGTGAGTGCCATATTGGTGCTGTTTCCAGCTTGAGAGGCATTTTAGCAGCACTCTCTCGTCATCCAGTCCCTGTGCTTTTGTTATGTGCATATCCATACAGCCTTGGATGGCCTCCAATGCTCCGATGAGTTTCGTACAAGAGAAAGCTTTTACCTTCAGGGAGCTGCACAGAAAAATCAATGGTGCTTGGCCTTTTAAAACAATGTGCAGCTGTAGAGTGGTAATACACGGTTACCTTCCTCTAACTATAGACACCAGTTAGTCAAGATGTTCAGCTACACTTTTAAAGAATGTGTGAGAATGTGTTCTTAAGCTGGACCATGAAATACTTTGATTGTGGACATTCAGAGAAAACATTAACATCTAGTCGAGTCACATTTCGAAGGACAGGTAGGTCGTTTTCATTATTCATTAGTGGTTGTAGGCTGCCCACATCTTTTGGTCTCTTCATTCAAATCAATCAATGGATCAAGCTTGTAGAGCAAAACCAGGTGTCCACACAAAGTTAAGATATACAGTAAATAATTCCAAAAATATGTTTCATTTTTGTAAATTTATCGGGAATTAGAGAAGAGAAGAACACAAACAAGCTTAGTATGATAGTATGATAATATCTAGTTTAACTGAGCTCCCGGTGGACGGTGGGGCAGCTGTATAATCAGGTTCATAAACAACACTTTACATGACCTCTGCATATGTATAACTCTTAAATAGTATTCACCACAAGTCATTTCTGCTAAAAAACTTTTCCACTGAGCCTGTCTGTGAACAGTGAGTGCTACCTTTTGATAACACGACCCCTTGCAGAGCACTGTAGTGTGCAGGAGCCTGAAGACAACTCTCGGGGAAGCAGTCATCTTACTGTAAGAGCTGCTAAGACAGCAGGAGAATGCAGGGTGAGACCAATCTTAGACTAATCTAGTGATTCCTCCTGCTCACGGCACTAAGATAACCTGTGAGCGGTGGCAGAGTGTTGCTAATGTTAAGACATTATCAGGATAAACGGGCTGTGTGAGCACAAGTGCAAAGATAAGGCCAATATATTGCATTAAACAAGACAGGACCTATGCTGATAACTAGAATATATGCTGTTGAACTAGATAGCAGCACCAGCTGGATGAACGGTAGCAAAGAACTGAGATGTATGGCATTCATGCAAAATAAACACAGATAAAGCAAACAATCTTCAGACTACTGAAGAAAGAAATGAATAAAACACACTACAACTAAGTCCATTTTTCATTTACGACGCTCATGGTCTACAGATACCTTTGAAGTCACAATTGTCCTGGGGCAGACTTTCAAGTAAAGTGCTGTATTTGTCATTGTATATACATGTGCAATACAATTGCCTAGAACAAAGTAATTTTTTGGGCCCTTGAGTGCCTTTCCCTCATAACTGTATCACTGTCAAAGTTAGATGTTGGGTGTATGACATATATTGTTCTCTCTGTCATGTGAAAAGTTGAATTAAACAGGAAAATAGTCGTTTCATCTCTAACCCAAGGGACTTTCTGAGAGAACTGGTCAGTGAGATGAGTTAATAAACTATCTGAGGGAGTGGTTAAAACCAGGCCTGGACAGAATCTGGACATCACATCACGTTCTCCTTTAGGTGGAGATCTACTGCAGACTGTGGTCCATGTGAGTTACCGCTCCTGTGCTGTACATTCTACGGTGTAAGGTTGTTTTGTTTCTCCATTGTACAGATACATGGAAAAAAACTGGCCTGCAGCAAAGCAAACTTTAAGAACCTGGCAGGTCGAAGGTCAGATTGTTCTGAGCCAACTGTGACCCACATATTTTTAGTTGTAGAGAAACAAACCGAGCAACAAGAGAAAACAGACAAACTCCACACAGAACAGATCACTCCAGTCCGGGAATCAAACCAAAGACCTTCAAGCTGTAAGGCAAGAGTGTTAACCTGCATAACATCACATCTTAGGGATTGGACTGCCAACCACGACCCCCACAAAAAGAACAGAGGTGTATATGTGTTTCAGGTGTCATTTCTTTTTGATGATTAAATATTCAGTAATGCATCGCCTCACACTGACAGAAGCTCGTCTTACCTGTGTTCGGACTCGTGGATGGAGAAGATCACTCCGGAGGTGGAGGACTTCTGTTGGATGGAGGCCAGGAAGGTGAACTCAGTCTTACCCCTGAACATCTGCACCACCCTTTCTGTGACGTGAGGAGGGGCCAGCACTGCTCTGCTTACATCTGAGGGAGAAACAACAATACAATAAAAGACAATCTTCTTGGGGCAATTGAATTTTGTAGGCAGAGATCCACAATGAAAGTGAATTGATTTTACCTAACATAAACTTTTAAAGATTCAATAGTAAAAGAAAAAGAACCAGCAATTGAAATGCTTGGTCAAAAGACTTGTGTGGATAGATATGGCTGATTTTTAAACACATAAAAAGATGTCAGACTGATGCAGTCCTGGTGTTTTTGTGTTGAACAGTAGCTTTATGATTGTCTAGAGTCTATAAATAAAGTCTATAATCTTTGTGTTTTTTTCTGTGGACAGTGATATTCCCTGAAACTGTAGGGGGCGCTCTGAAGGAGACGTGACCAAACCAGTGAAAAGTTGCATGGTACCCCTTTAAGACATGTGGTTCTCAGTTGGTGGATTACAACGTAAAATGACACTGGAGGGGTTTTACTGCTCAAGTGTTGACAGTAAGTCATGGCAGAATCTCGACCACAAGTGCATTTTGGGAAACAAACTGAGTAAATGAGAATTTAAATTTGTGTTTTGCAGCTATAGCCTTTTATTATATACATATCTAGGGTTTAATGAGAATGGTCCATAAAGAAAAAATATCCAGTGAGCAGCCGTTCAGTGGTAAAAACGGTGAGCCCCTACAGGTAAAGACATATTAAGGTTGTGTATACGTTCTACTAATACTCTCTAAGCTTTCATCTTTCAACAAAATCCAGTTCCAGCACCAACAACTACACTCTATTGCTTAAATCAAGCCAATCTGGCAACTCCCAGTGAAGCCCTAATTAACAGAAAGTTTCCATAGTCTTATCTCCAAACAGATGTAATCGTTTAGCAGCTTCCACATTTACATAAAGCCTCTCATTTCAATTCTGCTCACAACAGAGGATTTCCCAACAATGAGGATTTGCGCTAAACTTATGGTTTATGCAGCGTTTGGAGCACACTAAACAAAGCGGCCTCCTAAAGCCAGGATTTACCCAGGATTCACCCCAATAACAGTAGCTTTTCTCTGCTCCGTATGCTACCTTGGCGTCCTCATTAGTGGGAGTTTGTTTAGCCTGGATCGTACTCCGGGCCAAATTGTTCAGTAATTAGCATGATTTCAACCGTCAAGGGAAGAGGCTGGGCTGTTAAAGTCATAATGGATTAGTTATACATGTAAATAAGCATTCACAGACAGTAGATCATGTTGCTGTTTCAGGACCATCTTTTCAAAGAACCAACCTTAACCACAGCCCTAACCTTAACCCTAACCATACCCCTAACCTTAACCTTAACCCTAACCATAGCCCTAACCTTAACCCTAACCTTAACCATAGCCCTAACCCTTAACTATAACCCTAACCATAGCCCTAACCTTAACCCTTACCATAACCCTTAACTATAACTAACCCTAACCATAGCCCTAACCCTTAACTATAACTCTAACCCTAGCCCTAACTTTAACCCTAACCATCCGCCTAACCATAGCCCTAACCTTAACCCTAACCATAGCCCTAACCTTAACCCTTACCCTAACCAAAGCCCTAACCCTAACCATAACCCTTACCCTAACCATAGCCCTAACCTTAACCATAACCTAACCCTAAACCTAACCATAACCCTAAACCTAACCTTAACCCTAACCATAACCCTTAACTATAACCCTGACCCTAACCATAGCCCTAACTATAATCCTAAACATAACTCTAACCATAACTCTAATCTTAACCATAATCCAAATTCTAGAGGGATCAACAACTAGGATATTGGTTCTGAAACATCAGCTACATTGCTTCACTGCTGGGCTTTGAAGTAACCAAAATAATTGTTCCAGAAATGTTTTGTGCAGATGATATTGAAGAAAAAAATGCAGCCTTTACAATTTGCTAATGCTACCGTTAACTTAGCGTTTATTATTCAAAAGTTGTACTGGATCAAAACAAACACAAAAGTGGAATATACAAAGATGAGGCTACAAAAAAATCATGAATCCATCCATTATGTATCGCTGTCACAGTATGGAAAATTCACCCAGCACAATCTTGGGTGCCAGTGTGGCCTAAAGATCTAAAGCATTGTTTCTGCTGAAGTTGGTTAGTTTTTATATACAAGAAAAACCATGGCACAGTGAGCAATGATGTAAGCTGGCTCTGTGTGGTACGTTTCTATTCCATTGTAGATGTATCCAGCTGAGGTGAACTGCAGATGAAGTACTAAGAGCCCACAGTGAGGAGAGAAATGAGAGATACAAATATCACCTGCTAAACCATCATTAGAACAACAGGAGCTGGATCTGTCAGCAGCTGAACTGAAAGTCTGACTAAAACATAGGAGGTATATAATATAACACTGGCTATCAGACCCTGCTCTATTATGTATTGTAGGTGATCAATTTGTCTGGAAAACAGTCCATGGTCATTTTGTAGAAGAATTTTATATTTTGACTCATTCTGACTGCTTTTTATTATGTGTAGTAAAATGCTGTCTTTGCACACTCCAGTCAGAGCATTAAAGTTCATCTGACCAGCTGCTTTTACAGAGCCCAAGGTCCAGACTGAGATCCAGAGGTGACAGAGCTTCTATAACGATTGCACTTTGAACATGACCTTCAACTCCGAGTTAAAAACACACTTCTATGACTTTTAACACATTAAACCATTGTATCACCCTGTACAGCATTCAGGGGCAGTAGTGGTTGTTTACAATCTTTTTCCATTAGGGGTTGTGGGTGACTATGGGTTGCAGGGCCAATGCAGAGCCTTACACAGACAACCATTCACTCTCACATTCATTCACAAGGTGCAATATAGAGTCACTTAATACATGAATGTCTTTGGATGGTGGAAGGAAGCTGGAGAACCCGGAGCGAACCCACAGTAACACCAGGAAAACGTGCAGACCCCACCCAGATAGACAGAACTCTTGCACGGCTGAATATGTCATTGACACACCTATAGCTCCCTACCTCAGCCCTCCTGTTAGAAATTGCCGTGCTTTACAGAGAGCCGGGCTTTTAAAAAAGGTCCCCAGGGGGCGCTCTCATCCCTGCCCTTTTCAATGTGACTGTGCAGTGCAAATCTGCCTTTACGACCATACCTGACTTTACTGCAGCTTCCACAACACACTCCGCTGGGCTCACGATATAAACCAGGGCTATTTTAAGTCATGGCACTAAATTCAACAATAGTGGACTATAGGGAACCTACCAATAATAAATCACCACTGTATCCATTAACACACACCAAAGCCACAGGGTTATCACAAACAGTATTTACAACTTCAGACCTATACATCTGTGTGAGCTAATGAGACAAGGATATGACAACAGAACTGAAATTTCACCACCAACCCAATGGCACCTGGTGCACCCCGCCTACAGCCCATAGCAGCTGGGCTATGATATCTAACCTCAATAAACGGAAGCAGGTAAATGAATAAAAATAGTTCACTTCTGCAAAAGCACCATGCGTTTTTTTTCTCCGCCAATCGGGTGATCTGTCCATATTTAGTCTTGGAGGAGTCCCAGGATGTGTGCTCACCCTCGTGGCCTTTTTCCTGGCTCGGTCTATTTTCGGCTGCACATTTCCAGAGATTTGTTGAAGAGGTAATAAGAGCCAATTACAGTGCAGTGAAGAGCAGAGTCAGAGTATGTACATATGTGATCAATATCAACATATCACACTAATGAGCAGACATCTTACACCAGCTTATGTGACCTGGAAAACAAGAATCTAATTTTTTACACGTGCTAGTCACTGTAGTGTTTTTAAAATGACATCAACAATCGTTCATCTTCGACCACTAGGGGCCTCACTTGGCTGAAGTGTATCCCAGCAACTATGGGCCTTAGGTGGGGTACACCCTGGATAATGTTCAAGGCAGGGGACAGCCTTTCACAAGGAGCAATTTTCTACAGAAACACTGTATAATTTCTTATACACAACTGAGTACAGTCTCAACATTAAATATATGACACACACAAACATTCACAGACAAGGTGGCAGAAATGTCTAGCCACACTTTGGCAGTATAAATGAATATTAACTGGAGAGAGTTCACAGTAACATGGGGAGAATGTGCAGACTCCCAAAGAGATTTGTAAACCCATGAATTTGAGCTTAGTACACTTATCCAGAGTTTAAAAAGGAACCCAATGTAAGATTGAATTAATACAAACAAAGCCCCAATTATTTTAGAGGAATTCTTGACACACAAAAACACCCTATAAAACACCTCTGTTCATCCAGAGTGCAGGCTGCTCTGCACCATAACACACTAAAAACACAATCACATGCACATGCAATAAACAGACAGATGCTGAATATATGAAGTAAGCACACAACAAACACAACTAACCACTATTTAAGTGATTTATATGATGCAAAATTGTCTTATGTTCAGATGTAAGGATGGCAGCCATGTTGGGTTACTTTGAGCAATGGTCAAACGTCACCTAGATGGCGATAGAGGACACAAGTTACATAGTGTTAATTTAAATGATGTTATGAAGATCTTATAGACTCACTAACTCACATCAAAGTCATTCATCGTATTCTCCATTGAACACTACCCACATGTGCACTCACTCCAGCAGTTGTTCGGGCCAGTGCGAACACCCCACACGTCTGAGACAGAGGAGCTCCATCAAAGCGTCCCAATTAGCCGAGCCCACACAGACTGACGACGGTGAGACGTGACAGGCGACAGATGAGATAAAAGTGTATACTCAAGACATCACCATGGCAACGCTGACAATATCATGAGAAAATAACAGAAGAAAAACAAGTCACCGGTGGACCGGAGACAAAGAACTGTAGACAGTGAGAATAAGTCAGATATTAACTTGAATTATATTTGAGGTGTGGCTGGAAATGTGATTTTGGTTTTATGTGAACTGTTTAATAAAACTAAGAATATAGTGTGAACAATGTAACTTTAACCAAGCTCCAATGTTACACCATTTGAACCGATTGTGTTGTCAGTTGCCTTGATCTTTTTTTGTATTGCCCTTATGATGCCTTTGGGTGAAATGTACCCATTTTGAGTTTTTACAAGGAGAAAAATATAGGTGTTTTTGCCATGAAATTTACTGGCTTTAGCTTATTTTGTATGACGAACAAATGCTAAAAAATCTTTTGAGCACACATGCATCTGTGCCCTACCACGTTGAGCATCTTTGGGTCCATTTGATCCGAAGGCAACAGTCATGATAGTCATTTGCTCCTCTTGTTGTGTGTGGTGGGGGTTTGGCAAGACTGAAACTAGACCGAGACAGAGACCAGACCGAGACCGAGACCGGACCGAGACCAGACCGAGACCTAGACCGAGACCTAGACCGAGACCGAGACCGGGCCGAGACCGGGCCGAGACCGGGCCGAGACCGAGACCGGACCGAGACCGGACCGAGACCGGACCGAGACCGGACCGAGACCGGACCGAGACCGGACCGAGACCAGACCGAGACCAGACCGAGACCAGACCGAGACTAGACCGAGACCGAGACTGGACCGAGACTGGACCGAGACAAGACCGAGACCGAGACCGAGACGAGACCGAGACAAGACCGAGACCGAGACCGAGACGAGACCGAGACTAGACCAAAATGCAGAACTGCGTAGAGAAAAAACTTAAAATAACAAAATGCCAACAAACACTTACTGTAGACTTACTATAGACTTGGGCAACTGGGAACAGAGGAACACACATGTCAAGGGACTAACACACAATCACACAATGCACCAACACAGAACAGGAGAACTAAATACAGAGACTATGAGACACAGGTGAAACACAATGGGGCGTGGCAGGTA
>JAVQKC010129802.1:0-14611 GCA_036025475.1 Philypnodon macrostomus
ACACAGAACTCACAGAACACCACAGAACTCACAGAACTCACAGAACACCACAGAACTCACAGAACTCACAGAACACAAAGAACTCACAGAACACACAGAACACACAGAACTCACAGAACACCACAGAACTCACAGAACCCACAGAACTCACAGAACACACAGAACACACAGAACTCACAGAACTCACAGAACACCACAGAACTCACATAACTCACAGAACACCACAGAACTCACAGAACTCACAGAACACCACATAACTCACAGAACTCACAGAACACACAGAACTCACAGAGGTGGTAAAAGTACTCTTACTCTTTCTAGCTTTCCAAAATTGTACTTACTAAGTAAATAAGAATACTGTTACTTCAAGATATTATTACTCAAGTAAAAGTAAAAAATATTGTGCAGTAAAGCTACTCTTAGAAGTACAATGTGTTGAAAAATTTACTCAAGTAAATGTAACTACCCACCTCTGGGACTGACAGCCTTTATTTAGTTATCCGTCAGTGAGAGCTTAGTCGAATAAAACAGCATCCGATTATTATTATTTTTTGGTTCAAATATATTTTACCGCCACCTTTAATGTATTTTTACCAAATCAATTTGACGTCACTTGTTTGTGTCACACTCGGACAAGCCCCTTCCCTCGCCCCTCAGTCAGAGCTACTGAAACAGTGTTTTTCAGTAGCTCTTGTTAAACCACTCCTTTCATTAAAGTAACTGGAAACACCATTAAGAGGATTAGTGTCATGGTGTCTTACTGGAACAACTAACTACTGCTATTAAATGTTTGTTGTGTTTAGTGATACTGGATCTGTGGCTACTTTAGCACCATGGTGGTCTTAATGGGCCCTGGTAAAGGTAGCACTGACTCAGACACATTTTATTTGTTTTCCCCTCTTAAGGCAATGTACAATACAAGAAAGAAATGTCTCTGACAACGGCAAAGTATTTTTCAGAACTAAACTTGATCTTCTAGTTCAGGGGTAAATGCTTCATGGAGTAACAAAGCCTTCTGCTAAAATCTGTTGACTCCTTGTTGTTGTTTTTGGCACTAACTAATGATAATACTAACAGCCCAATGACATCAGGGCTTAAACATTCCACTGTGACACACTAAAACATAAAACACACTCAAACTTTATAGAAATGCTGTGATTTCATTTTGTTTCAGCAGACATCGCACAAACATGTCTCAGGAGGAGCTGCATTTGTGCTAAAATAAACTTTTCAAGCTTTGGCATATTATGCATGTCCCCATTATTTTTAGCTCCTATAGAATTATAGAAATTATTATTCTAAATGAGTCAAAAAGATGAGAGACAACCAGTTGTATTTTTGCATGTACAGTACAACCAATCGGTCACTGGCCACTTTATTAGATGCTCTGCTTCAACCTTGATGCATGCAGTGGTTATCTGAATCTGTGTCTAAAGCTGTTTTTCTATTATCTAAACCAGTCTCTAACCTCCAGCCAGTAGTAAACTAAGGCTAAAACAGAACTAGGCCTGTGCTGTCGTCCCCAATAGCAAGGTGTATATCGGCGAAACGGCCCCATACGTCTGCCCCATACGTCTGCCCCATACGTCTGCCCCATACATCTGCCCCATACGTCTGCTACAACTGTCCCCAACGGGCACCTTAATCAGACATTGTGTGATTTCTAAGGGTTTTAATATTGTTAACGAGCAATTAAGGGGCCTCGCCCCCAAACCATGACAAACATGGGAAGGGTCTATTTGACTTTTTTGATTTGTCTGGATGTTTGTGAAGAAAAATTCACGTGATTTTGTTGTTGTTGTATGTTCAGCAGGATTATTGGCTCAATAAATGTGCATCAAAACATTAATTAGGGAATTACTTAATTGTCATTAATCGAAGATGTAACAAACTCAATCCAGTTCTGCATCTTCATGATATGTACCTGTGTGCAACAGTTGAAAAAAGATCCAGCAAAGGCTTTTTGAGTTATTGCGTAATTAATTAATTACTTAATTAATATTCATCGAAGAAGTACCCAAATCGATGCAGTTTGGCGTCTTTTTGGTATATACCTGTGTGCAAATGTTGAAACTGATCCGGCAATTCGTTTTTGAGTTATCGCGTTCACAGCTAGGATCTGTGGACGCGGATGCAGATGCGGACGCGGACGAACACCGACGTGATTCCATAATATAGTCGTTTTGCCGATATAATTAAACCAGGACTCAAACTGAGCAGAGCACTGAGTCAAGAGCATTTTTCTCCCCTGGGTCTGGGTCTAAAACATGCACATTAGGTTAATCCCCCAGCTAGGTACATCCTGACCAAGATCCTGGCTCAAGATCTGGAGATGGCTTTCTTCTCTGTTCCTGAGAGGTTGGCATTGAAGGACGGGTCAAATGCAGTTATAGATAATCCCACACATATGGTTTCTTGTGATATGAATATTGTGCTGTTTTTAAATGAGCAGCTGACTACAAGCCTGTCAGGACCTAGGCAGCAGCAGTAGTGTTTTGGCTGTGATCAAACTGTGGGTGGAGAAGCCACAAAGTGACTGCAGAGGTCAGTCCAGGTTCAGTCACTTACACTTGCCCGGTGACATGTGCAGACGTGATCAGGCACAGCTGCCACCTCTCCCCTCAATCTTCACAAGTCTGTGTTTTTATTTCACTTGATCACTTTCACTAAGACTGTCAACAGGCTTTATAGATTACACTTAAACCTGGCATTAATGTAAGAGGTCTACAAATACTGAGGCCCTTGTTTAGTCATGAGCTTGTTAAGACTTGGTTTAGTTCTGGTTTTATTCTGGTTTTATTCTGCTTTAGATCTGGTTTAGTCCATTTTTAGACCTGGTTTGGACCTTGTTTACTCCTAGTTCTGACCTGGTTTAGTCCTAGATTAGACTTGATTTGTGTCGATCTTGTTAAGTCCTGACTGTGTATAGATCTAGATCGATCCTAGCATAGACCTGGTAGTGCTGAACCTGGTTTAGTTGTTAATTTAACATTTTAGTGCTAATTGAGACTTTAGTCCTTGTTCAAACCTGCTTTAGTCTTTTTAAACTCCATATTGATCAGCATTTGTCTAAAAATATATGTAGTTAATGCCACTTAGATTACTTATATTTATGACCTCTCTCTCTGCTGCAGATGGATCACGTTCACAAAGTCCTGGTCGGTCCGGGTTTTAGTCTTGGTTCCTCAGGTCCGGGTTCGGGTCTGAAGAGGAAGCACAGCTCGTGTGGAGTGTGTCGACTGAGATTTAACTCTGAGGTGGGCTACACTTTCTCACACACACCCTTTATCATAGTCGTGCTACTGAAGAGGCCTATCCCTGTATTGAGTGGTTTTACTGGTCCTGATAATTAAGACCTGTTTATGTAATGGTTTAATAGTACAATGTAATTCATTTGGCATTTACTACAGCACCACCTCTGATACAAAGAGTGAATCTTGGTCTAGTTTGCCATTGTTGAACATTTTAAAGCTCAACGTTGGCTAAAAATAATATATACAGCATTTATTATCTCGACATCACCCCTTTAAACATTTATATTTCAAATGTAATCCAGTTATTCAAGGTTTCAGGTTAGTACAACCACATACACAGAGGAATAGGGTTCTCTGTGTTTTGTCTGGCATTATATAAGCTGACCAAACACTGGCGTTGTATTTGATTTTTTGTGCATGCTTCTGTTCTCCCACAGGCCCAGGCGTCTTCACATTACAACGGCACCAAACATGCAAAGAAGATGAAAGCTCTGGATACCCCTGACTCCAAGATCAAGACCCCTGAACCTGTTGCCAAGGAAACCACATCACAAATCCTCCCTCTGTCGCCACGGAGCTCCTCTGACACCACATCAGGAGGTGGGTAGTCATGTTATGGAAAATCAACTATTTCATTGACATTTTTTACTGTAAACCCTATGGCACAAATGTAAGTCAGACTTGTCAAAAGTGTGGCCCCGGGACCAGTCAGAGCACTTGGTAAGTAAGGTAGGGTAACTATTTTGCTATTGGCCCTTAAACAGTATTTAAGTAATATTTTAGCTGTTTTAACAATACATTTTCAACAATTTTCAATACTATAGTGCTATCTCAACATAAAAAATCAAAATGTAGATGACTAGAAATGTATAATATATTATTGTTTCTCTAGTTCAGATTATAATATAACCAACATCCACAAGTGTGTTACTGGAAAACAGGGGAATGTCGAGCCGTGCGCTTCTTCAATTACGGCCCTCTATGGCAAATGTTTTGACAACTCTGATAAGTCACTCTATACTCATACTGCCGATGTGTTCTCGGGCAAGACACTTCACCCAGTTTGCCTAAGCGTATGAATATGTTTGTCTGATGGTGTCTTTGTCTTTGTTTGCATTGGTGTGTCTGCTGGGTCTACAGAGGTACAGTAGCCTCTCTCTGAAGACAGTGAAGAAGGCACTTAATTGAAATGTGCTTTGAGGGTCTATATTTGATTTATTTATTTATTTATCTTAGGAAAGTTGGCCTATGAGTCATTGATAGTGCAATAATATAGGACAAAAATGCATGCATAGACGATCAGAGGATTGGATACCTCAGACTATAAGATCAAAACCTTTTGCCAAGGAAACTGCATCACGTCACGTCTTTTAACACTTTGAAGTTGTACACCTCCTGCTGCTTTGGGGCTCACTGTGAAGAGATTAAAGCTGTAAGTATTATCATCCTGCTCGCTCATGTCTTTATTTACTGACCCCATTCATGGCCTCCTGAGATCAAACATTCACACTTGAATATATTCTAATCTGCTGCTGATGATGGTGCCAAAGTGTGAACTGAGTAATTTGGTTAATATAATGTAATTCAACAGTATATAAATATATATAACTGCATCTCAATGGCTTTAGCCATGCACATGTTCATAACAGACCTGCTGAAGAAACCAAGCATCACAATAAAGAACGATGTTTAGATCTGGGTTAGTTAAAATCTTCTCTGAGGCGGTTAAAATAACACTTGAGCTCTACACATGCCGCTAAACCTCACACCAAATAACAAGCTGTGTTTATTTGTTTCATTTCTTGGTTAAAGGTCTGTAAGTTTCCAAAAACTAGAAAGTCCCCCGCCAAGGTAGCCAATTTCCCCTATATGCACTAAAATAAAGTGTGGGACTGGACACCCAGTCTAAAAATAGATATAATTATAGTGACTTCTTTTTCTTTTGTTTCTATAAATGACAATAATTCAAAATCATTCAAATCATCTTAATAAAATGAGACGTTATAAAAAACCCAGAAACAACAGTAATAGTTTAATAAAACAATGTCATCTGTCAAGTAGCTGAGTACTGTATAGTACTGCAACTTTGGCTGCAATAGGGTTAAATAAATGTCCATGAGATGGCGCCAGAGATTAGTTAATGAAACTGTTGTCAGGCTCAGATGTCTGTCCCATTCAAATGAATGACAAATGCTTTGACAAAATCCAAAATCTAATAACTTCTTCCAGATGTCATTCCTTGAAAAAATCATCCAAATCTGTTCAGTAGTTTTTGAGTTAAGCCTCTTACATATGGACGGACGGTTATTAATTTTTTTTAGTGGTGGCAAACCCCGAAGCCACCAAATGCATACCACTACAATATTACTAACACAAACATTCATAGCTTCTTGAGATCAAAAACGTTCACACTTTGAAAATATGAATCTCCCGCTGGTGACTTCATGTTCTGATTGAACATAATGTGCCTGTATAGGTAAACATGCTAAATAAACCTGACTGTATGTACGCCAGTTCAAATGTGCTTCTTTTCAAAGTGCGTGGGCGTCTGGCAATGCAAATAATACATAGCTACTGCTGAAAGCTAAAGAACAAGAGCGTGAGAAATTGCATTTGACAACCCTCAATATTAATGCTGCTTGTGGGAAAAATAATTGATCGTTTTCAGTTCGGAGATTTAGCCTTCGATAAGTGAACAAGTGTTAGTGAGTGCTCTTTGGCGAACAGCCTTAAGAGGAATCAATGCTCACAAACAAATGCACTCACCCAGTTGTGCCGAGAAAACCATTGTTATTAACATGGCAAAAATCTGAAAATCCACTTTCCCCAAAAACTATACAAACAAGTCTCTGTCACAAAAGAAAATGCACTTAAATTGTATGGATCGTGTCAGTTTAAGTGCAGCATGTCCAAGAGTGGAATTATTGTAAGTGTTAACTAGCTTCTCCTCCAAGTCATGTATTTGACTTGAATAAGAGCTGTACAACTGCTTGACTAGAAATGCAATTGTCAATAGGCAGTTTAAAATGATCTGTCAATATGTTATCACTCTTTTTAACAAGCGCTTGATCAATACACCGAGATGCAAGAACTGTTTCTTTATTTTCTCAAAACCAGAAATGATTTTATAATGGATTTTATGGCACATGCATTTTAATATATGTTACACCATTTCATGTCATTAAAACAATATTTAGGTTTAGAATTGGCTAAACATTGGAACTACCCATTTTGTATGTACAATGTAGTTACATGTTATTACAGTTTGTTACACAGTGTATTACATTGTACTTAATGAGGTAGATACAATGTAGTTAGGGGCTATGTCAAATAAAGTGTGACCCAAAAAAATCTTGTCAGGGCAGTCTCAGTATCCAGATGGATTGGGGCCAGTCATTCATTCATTCATTTATGATGCCTTTATTATTGGGTAATTTGTCTTTTGCTCTTCCTTCTGTAACAGAGATCGTATGAGACTGTTTAAATCAGTGGTTCCCAACTGGTCTCATTCTTGTACCTAATTATACCTCACTATTATGGACCCAGTGCAGGGTTTTCTAGTCTGGATTTAGGCCGGGTTAGGAACTAGATTTGAACTGGTTTAGACCTTGTTTAGTCCTGGTCTAGTCCTTATTTAGACCTGGTTTAGTCCTGGTCTAGTTCTTATTTAGACCTGGTTTAGACCTCATTTAGACCTGGTTTAGTCCTCATTTAGATAATATTTACATCTGGCTAGGCCTTTTAATTGCAGTGGCTATTGAAGTCCTGGTTTAGTCTTGGTTTAGTTCCAGCGTACATCTTGTTCTAGACCTGGTTTAGTCCACCTTTGGTCCTGGTTTAGTCTCCAGTGGGCCCCTCCAACCTTATGGGCCCCATTTCAATTGCACTGGTTGCATTTCTCAATGTTACATGATGCTTAGAATACATCATTGAAACTCATTATCTCACATTTTGGACCTCATCAGTTGGCAATCTTTTTTAATTGTATTTAAGCATTTGTTTTTATTCTCAGAGCCCTCGTCCCCAGCCCCTTCATCGGATGCAACACCCTCAAGTGGTGGCTCTCCTGACCTTGCGCTGCCATCTTGTCCAGGGGCAAAAGACCAGGAATCTCAGAGACACACAGAGGTTGACACTGCCCCGGAGGACGAGACCGAAGAGAAGCGGGCCATTCGTCTACTTTATTGTTCACTCTGTAAAGTCGCCGTCAACTCTGCATCCCAGCTACAGGCTCACAACAGCGGTGAGAGATTTACCAAACAAGTGCTTCATGGACTTTTCAGAGCTTTTAATCATGTTCTAAAGATGTCTCTCCCTCAAATGGATACACAAAGTTGAGTTTTGTTTCAATTGGGCACGTTTGAGTAATTAATTATGTCTGCTCCTGCCTGCTCCTGCCTGCTCCTGCTTGCTCCTGCCTGCTCCTGCCTGCGCCTGCACAGGGGTGGAAAATCCTACATTACCATAATCCCATTTACGCTGCATGATAACATAAAGGCAACAGAATATAAGAAAATATATCTTGAATTTTTATGTTAAATGCTTTTTTGATGACTGTTGTTCCTAAATCCACTTATTGATTTTTAATCTTGCTCAAAGGCACTAAGCACAAGACAATGTTGGAGGCCAGAAGCGGTGGAGGAGCCATTAAGTCCTTCCCGAGGTCAGGGGTCAAGGCGAAGTTGGCGGCAGCAGCAGCAGCAGCAGCAGCAGAGTCGTCGACGGGACTGCAGAACAAAACCTTCCACTGTGAGATCTGTGATGTGCACGTCAACTCAGAGACACAACTCAAACAGGTCAGAGAACAGACAGAAAGTGTCAAAACTATTATTTACATTGGCCTAGGAGTTTATAGCTTTGCTGGTGCTGTTAGTCTGTTAGCAAGATATCTAAAACAGTATTGCCATTACATGTTTTATATTGTTTTGCCACGTTTAAGGAAAAAAAACCTGAAGTAATTGGCCAAAGAGAAAATTATAGCTTTAGTCTGGATCTTAAACACTGTGCATTTCAAGGATTCTGTAGTATTGTGAAATAGGGTCTCCAGCCTTTAAGGGATCAGTAAAGAAATGTAAAAATGTATTACGGGATTCCTTGGTTTTCTAATGTAATATTTGTAAGCATTTACCCCTGAACTAGAAGATATCAAGATATGGGCACTGTATTTTAATCATTGCAATTAGGATCAAAGAGACTTTCTCCTGCCATAAGGGGCCAGTAAAGGAACAGGATCAGTATTACAGATTTTTTTTCTTTTGTGAGATATAAATGCTTTGTGGCTCAAGCCTTTACCCCTGAACTATGAAAGCCTTGGTTCAAGTCCAGAGACTGACTTCTGCTTAAAGGGGCCAGCATAGAAACAAATACATATATTATATCCCTTGTTTGATGCTAGGTCTGGGCACTATATCTTTACCACTGTCTGATAGGGTCAGTGCATTGGCTGATGTCTGCATTTCTAGATTGTTCAGAAAACTAAGCCAAGTGAAACTACTAGTATTTTTATCTTGTTTAGTTTTTGAGTAAGTAGCCAATAAAAAAACTCCTTAAAATACCACATCGCAAGTAGTTATGTATCTTAGAAATGCCATACAAATAAATATGGATGTTAACTCACAAACAGCCAACAGCAGCCCTGCCAGCACTCAGCACTCTCACAGTTGGGTGACTAAAAAAGCATTAATATATCCAGAGTGACTTCATCCAGCCGGCATCAGTGCGGAGTGCAGATCAGATGCTGGTTTTATGCCAAATTACACTGAAAAGATCTCACACCTGTCATGGTGCTGAGTTCAACACCACACGTTCCTCAAGATAATGAGCTCAAAGCCAGTTAAGCCTGGTCTCTTTCAGCAGCATCTGATGGTTGTGATGGGAATGCTTAGAGTAGCAGTTTGACAAGTGAACCTTACATGGAAATGGAAATCGCAATTAAATATAATAAATATATTTTATTATATAAATGTAATAAAATATATTTTTAAATAATAACTTCTGGTGACATTTTTCCTTTACAGTGCGCCCAACCTACAGTTTCCCATTTTTATTTTTTTCTTATTATTTATTTGACAGGGACCATGTACAAATACATTAATCTCACAAGAGAAAATATGCTTTCGGCCAGATTTAGATAAAGCCATTTTCCATCTGCGGTCCCCGGGCGAGTGTGCACAACAATAACACAAATTCACAATACAAAATGAACATTAGCTCAAATTACGACTGTATGTCATATTCGAAGTACAAATCATATACTTGATATAAAATATGAAGTACAAATCATTACCACAGTAAACAAAAAAACATACTATAAAAACGTATTCCTATATTTAAAACTTATAATAAAAAAACTATTGTTTGGTACATTTTAAACTAAGGATTAGCAGCTAGATTTGACAGTGCGGGCCTGTGTACAACGCTCGATGTTTTAAAAGTTAACTCCGTCCAGGTGCTCATGAATATTTCAGAGTTTTCGACGTGCCTTGTGTGCTGTGCCATCTGTTTGTTCCTGTCAATCAACTCCAAAAAGATGCACCCCAGTCCCGCCCCCACAACTATTTAGAGCCCCTTTCAACCCTTACAGAACAATACACATTGGACGACCTGAAACGACAAATCGGACGTGTGTTTGTGTAATCAGATAGTGTTTAATTTGTGATTATGTAGATTGGGATGTTGTGTTGTTGCTTGTCTGTGAATATAAATGCTGTTCTCTCTCTCCCACTCACATCATGCAGCACATCAGCAGCAGGAGGCACAAGGATCGGGCCGCAGGAAAACCGTCAAAACCTAAGTTTAGCCCGTACTCACCGAATCAACGGCATCAACACAGCTTTCACACGGTGAGTAAACTAGACAGTACTGTGCAAATGTTTTGGGCAGGTTTGGCTAATAGTTTTTAATATGCAATTTATTAAGTTTATACAGATTGTATCCACTTGTAAGGACAGGTATGTTTCATCAGTGGTGGTGGGCTGCTCACATCTTTCTGTCTCTTCATGCTAATCCCAGAATCTGTGATCAGGTTTGTGGAGCTAAACCAAGTGAGGCTATAGTTACTAACTTGAAGCCAAGGCAATGTGTTTATGTCACCATGGAAATCCTAGATCCAGACGGTGATCCAGGTTCAACACCAAAAATGTACTATTTCTTTGCCACTTCGCACCGTTTGGAAAGCCTGTCTTCACACTGGCCCCAAAAACATTTGCACAGTCAGATACTAAATCAACTCTGAAACGCTTCCTTCTTCCAAGAGTGGATTACAATATTTTGGCATTAATCCCTTACAGTATTTTATCTTTACTGTCCTTCTTTGCACTTTCTGATATTTTTCCCCAGATTCAGTTGGCTTTGAGGAAGAACCAGGACTTGACCAAACCACTGACCTCTTGTCTTCTTCAGCAGCAGATATCTGTGGCAGCCGCTGCAGCTATGGCCACTTTACCACCATTCCCCCTTCGACCCGCTGCCAATTCAAACCTTTTCCAGACGCAGCCCCTTGCTCAGACCCTCTTGCCCCCACCTCCTGGACACGGGGCCATATGCTCCACACACGGGCCGGTCCTGTTTGCGCCGTACTGACACAAGCCATACAACTCCATCAGAACTCAAGATATACTGTTCACATGCACTATCTGCTAATAACATGTGTGGACCAGGACTGAAGAGAAAGATAAACAGTGTTTTCTGAAAAATACACAGATAGAGGCATCATAGATAAAGAATTTAATGAACTGTATTATAATCTCATTTGGTAATTCAATATATTATGCTTATGAATTGAAAGTCAGATCCATAGTAAACCCACAGCCAAAATTTGAAAATGCCTGGTAGAGGGGCAAAGGTTTGGGGTGAATGTGGTCAAATAGGGTCTATCAGAACCTGAGGGATTGTGACATAGACATGCACCAAGGCATATTTTTGACTACACTGTTTTAACCTAAAGGGTGTTCATTTTGCTTCAGGGTTTAGTTACTCTTTACATAATTGAGAAGGACGTATAAATGGCCCAGAATGAGTCCCGAGCAAAATGTGTAGTTATGGTTTTTTTTTTAATTCCATATGTGGTGGTCATTTTTGTTCAGCGTTTATGAGTCTGACAAACATATAACATAAATTTTGGATAGAGCATTACCCCTGAACTATTTGATCATTGTCTGTCCATGTCTATTCTGGTGCACCTAGATAATTCTGTTCATAGGACCTCCACATCTGAACTTGGATGGGGGTTAGATGGATGTCAAAAAGCAAAAGTCTGCATAATTGTTTTAAAATGCATAATTATCTCACCTGTTTAAGAACTTTATCCCCAAAAACTGCCGCTGGACCTCACTGAGAAAAACACATCTTCAAAGTAACAGTAACGCGTAGGAGGAATGTGTTCAGGTTTTTAGTATTTGCTGAAAATGAGCCAAGGTCACTGCATTTCAGCCCAAAACATAATGTGTTTTTTAGATTCTCTTTGTGCGTCTGACAGACCTCACACCACATAAGGCTGGTTTAAAAAAATGTCATCATATAAAATGCTTGTATAATGGTCAATTTTACATCTAATTTATTGGTCTACTGGCAATATGTGAGGCTGAGCTATGGTTATGATGACTTTATCTGTGCATTTTCAATCCTAATCTGCATATGACTATCAATGGTAAACATAGCATGGATTATTCAAGATGTATATTTTACAAGAAAAATGATGTGTCTATATTCTCTATAATATTTCAATAAATCGAGTTGTATAGGGTCCCATTTTTAATCTTGTCTTTTGGCAGTAAATGAAGTATAATGTTTGACTATTTAAATCCTCTTGTTGAAGCTATCCCAAAAACTCAGCCAAAAACACCTACCATTCACTCAGCACTAATCTCATTTCCATCCTCCCTTGAAACAGTGAACTACACACTGATAACATTTGCTATTTTGTCAGAGAACCCAGGTCTTTTTTGGGATTAAAAAAAAATGCACCATTTATCACAAAAGTGGACAGATTCCCTTTTGCCTCCAGCTGGTTTCTCACACAGATAATTCAGAACAAGAATCCTCCGTCTGCCGTCTGTGTTTTCTGGTAAGTTTGAGAGCGGTGTGACCTCAAGCAGCACATGGTTTAGTAAAATTCAAGATCATACAACAAATCAAGAGACATAGAAGTGGATCTGAAACATCTGCATATGTGTAATATTCTGTACCATTAAACCTTTCCCTCATCAGTCCAATGACATTAAACTAGATTAATTATTGAAGAAAAAAAATCAAACCAAAAAAGGACCAAAAAGGGATCTTAAACACTAGAATTTGTGGTTTTATATTTCAGAATCTTTGGGTATGAAAACACTGCAAAATTTAAACTTATTACGTTTCTCTCAACAGTTCACTGCCTCTAAACTGGATTCATTAATTGAATTCAAGACCAAAACCACATCAAGACCAAAAGTCCAATGAACACTGAAGATTTTGGATCCTTAAGCAAACGTTCACGTTCACATGGTTCCATTTTGGATCTTTGCTTGACCTTTTCAGACTAGATCTCTGTCTCTCATCCGTCCACTGACACTAAACTGGATTCATTAGTTGGATTATTTTGGTCTTGACTTCGTGCGTCTCTCTAAAGTAAATATTTCCAACATCCAATTGAGAAAACAATTAGTCAATCAATCACCTCACCCTGATTCTCCCACTTGTCACAGCAGTCTTCATTATTATTGTTATTATTAATTGAGTGTTGATTGTGAACATCTGTTAGTGGGACGTCCTAATACACACAGTGCTGGAACAACCCCCATGTCTTTTTCCAGGCTCACATTTTCTCTAGACACATGATAAACGCACCTTATCCATCTCAATACAAAAACACACTATTCTTCATCCAAGGATTCTTCCCTGGACTTGCTGCAAAGGTTAAAGTGGGGTCATGAATGTTCTCTGACGATTGACAAAGAAATACAAGCGACTGATAAATCTGTAACACAAAACAAAAGTCAAGGTCGGAATCTAATGAAAATAAAATCAATTCACATCATGAACTCTTACAGGATTTTTCACCGAAATGGCATAATAACCTTATGATTTAGAGGCAGTTTGTTCAGAGCATTCAAATACTGTCTGTGGGCAAAAGGTGGTGCTTTGAAAAGGTACCATTTTGAATAGAAATGTATTTAAAGATGGCACAGACACACACTATGGACAGGAATAAGACCCTTTGTAAACAGAAAGTTCTAAATTCTGGAATGGAGGCAAGATACAGTTTCAATGGAGAAATTAGCATTAGCCACAAAATATTGCAATTTAAGATGTTTTTGACAAATGACAACCACTCTCTACATGTAGGTGATGTCAGAGCCTGGGTAGGAAACATTAGCGACTGTACCTCACATTGTATGTTTGTTTAATGCACACATTAGTAACAGTTAGATTTTTGGCTGGAGGCAAAATTCTTGATTTTCAGGTTTTACTGCACGAGTCCTCACAGAAATGTTGAAGACCACAATAGTTTTTTGTTATATGCTCAGAATTATTCTATCTCTCACCCCAAATCCAAATTTTTTGTAAAGTTGACTCACTTTTGGAACTTTGAACGTTCCATATGACAAACATTTTAAAGGGTCTATTGGTGGGACCTAATTATATTCTCCTTGTCTCCAGTCAAAGGCTGATCTCAATGGTTCAATACGGACACAATTTGAAAGGTTAATTTAAACAAAACCAGGACTAAAGACCAAATAGTTGTATCCATATAATGTAAATGGGACGCTGGTACAGAAACCGATAATTTGCTGAAATGTCCATATTCTCAAATAGCTGATCTCTGCTGCATAGAAGCCATAAAGGATGTGTGTTAGGGTGATATAGGATGTAGAAAATGCTTTCACAGCTTCCATGTTGCTCAATAATTGGCTTTTTTTTATTTTATTTTATTTTTTTTTAAGATTATATTATGCTGATTCAGATCCAAGATGTCTATAGGCAGGATGCAAAATATCAAGTTTTAGCTCACTCATGTTTTATGGGATGGATTTTATGCTGATGTGGTTAGACAATAAACATAACTGGTCCGGTCAGCATTTACCCCTGAACTTTTATTTCCAGTTTGGCCACTATATCAGTGTTTTTCAACATTTGAGAAAAATCTCAGGGCACACCATTGTAATAATAACTAGGCCTGTGCTGTCGTCCCCAACAGCAAGGTGTATATCGGCGAAAACGGCCCCATACGTCTGCCCCATACGTCTGCCCCGCACGTCTGCCCCGTACGTCTGCCCTGTACGTCTGCCCCGTACGTCTGCTACAACTGTTACCAATGGGACCTTAATCACTTTTTTGATTTGTCTGGATGTTTGTGAAGAATGTTTTTGCCAAATTTA
>JAVQKC010129856.1:0-35897 GCA_036025475.1 Philypnodon macrostomus
CCCCCTCACCCCTCCTCATCCCTCTCACCGCTCTCACCCCTCACTCATCTGACCCCTCCTCACCCCTCTTCACCACTCTCACCCCTCTCACTCCTCTCACCCCTCTCACCCCTGGCACACTGTCCGAGCGTGTCATGGCCATTGTGAAAAGTGTCATGATGCGGACGTGGCTCGGTTGCTCCCCGCTCGGGCTTTGACCTCATGGAAATGTGTTATTGGGTCTGGGGGCCTAGCGGGGACAGGAGGAGACCGATGGGAGGGGTGATACTACAGAGTTATGTGCAGCTCAACCATGTGCAGCAGTAAACACTTCCAGACTCGTGGAGGTCATAAATAGCCAGCGCTGATTGACTGGTCTCTGTCTACGTCACACATCGCTGGGCTCAGTGTGTTTCCAATAGAGTCTGCTGCTAGTTAGTGCGCACCTATAACAGAATACTATAGACCATATGTATGTCAGCCTCAAATATGAGAGGTGATAATGCATCCTTCCACACTGTCACATGTGAAAGGTCAAAGTACCTTGACTTTTAAAGAGATCATAAAAGTTAAGGACGTCTTCTGGATGCCCTCTGGCATGGTGGCACACCAGAAAGAGTATCAGGAACCGGGGTATTTCCCCGCAGGAGCTAATTAGGGCTAAGTCAGATAAGTGCCAGAGTGTAGCCCAATGTGGTCCTCCTGCATGCATATTCAGTGGTTCTAAAACACTAACACGTTGTTTTAACCATTTTGTGTTGATGATATAAAGTAAAAAATAAAAATACAAGAATTTACACATTTAACAAGAAATTGAAGCCAAATTGTTATTATGGCTTGTGTTTCTCAAAAAAGGCAAATGATAAAAAAACATAACCGTAAGTAACTTAATGAAATAAATGCATTATAGATTATTTCGTCTATAAGTATATTTAACTAGAACATAAACAAACACATCTACTGTATTCAAACGATTCTCCCCAATCACAAATATTATATGCAATTATGAATTAATTTTCATTTTGAATTATTAGGAAACTCCAAAAATAGAAATGCTCTTTCTTATACACCCATATGTTGCAAACCCCCATAATGTTTATGCAATACATGATGACTATATTTTTGCCCACATTTCTTTAATGGTGCAATGTGTTGTTGAGGTCTCATTGTTAATTAAATCAAACTATAAATCAGCTTGTATTCCATATCGATTGCCAGTATTACCCAACTGTGGTTCTCAAAGTGCTGGCTCTTGTATAGTATCCATTAAAGACTGGTTAGGAGGATTTGGGGGTTTAGGGTGGTCTTCTTGTAACAAACCCACAGATTTTTTGTCGTGGGTTGCCCCTGTGCTCTGCTACTGCCAGTTTTTGTGAACCCTGTTGCCCGGTATGATGTGGTTTGGCCCTCAACGAGATGGAAAAGACCTGGACTTGAGTGACTTTCCACTTTTCTCGCTGCAGCGCTCGGCTTTATATTTGCGCCTTAAAAACAACGCAACGGAAATTTGGAAAGTAATTCATAAAATAGCCACAAATGCAAAGCTGGTTCCCACTGTTGAATCACCTGTTTGTTTTGGGAAAATGGGCCGGAGAAATCGTGAAAGAGCATTACTGTAGAACTTTGTACTCCGGCGTGCACATAACCACTGTTTTATTAAGTGTTTCGTGATGTAGGGGCTTAAAAATAGCTCCATTGACCACAACTAAAGTTCAGACGGCGATAGAGGACATTGAGAAATCTGGGAGCGATATTACTGCAATCAGACTTCATCACGTCTCAGAGCGCGGCGGGGCAGAGGGCTTTTGGGACGTCTTTTAGAAAAACGTGTCCAACGAATGGTTACACGTGATTCAGTTCATGTGTTACAGAAGTTGGTGTAGTCGTGATTTCACTAAAAGTCAGTTTGATCTTTATTATAGTCTGTGGTGCACCTTTAAAGGTAGAGTGAGCCAATGTAGTGGTGTTGTTAGGTTCACAGAGAGGCTGGTTCAGAGCTTGTTATTACATTAGCTTTTCCTCATTTGTCTTGGTGCTTCATGAAAACTCTCATTAAGTTTATTTTTTCTCAGCTTTTTTGAAACATGTTATTTTGGTGCCCCTCTGCGCCACACCCTCTTGTCCCATCAGACTTCCTGTCTCCTGTCACTGCTGCCCTCTCTCTCCTCTCTCTGACGGAGGAATCCCCAGCTCTGTTTCCTGTTTTGATGCCTGTTGCCTGGTAACAGCTCTTGTGGGTGTGGCTTCGGCGTGTTTCCCAGCGACACACAGCGGTTTACTGTGTCCAGTCCTGGGTCTGATGGTGTCCACGTGCTCGAGGCGTCCCACATAAATCAGAAAGGTCCCAGTGTCAGGGCCGTTACCAGGGACAGACCGGTTACTATGGTTACTCTGGCCGCGGAAGTTTACTAATACATGGTATTAATAGACACAACACAACGCTGTGAGACATACTTTAGACATTTGACCAGACTGAACAAGAAAAGAATTCACTGAACTGAGTCACACTGAATATTAAAAGCAGGCTTTCAGACTAGAAGAAATGTAACTAGCTATATGTACTATAGCTATAGTTTTAAAAATAATGCTAAAGACTATATGTGTGTTGTCAGTGAGTGGGTAGAGAGCATTGGTTAGTTACTACATGGTGACATAATGTACGTAAATGTAAGATTAGTAAAAGAGATCAACTCATTTTGTACAACTAACCAAATAACTACATACCCATATTCCCTGAGTAACAGTAGTCCAGTCATTAGTATAGGCCATATAGACACTGGTGTGAGAGGTTATCTCCACAGTGTAATTATCTGAGGGGTGCTAGATAATCACTGCAGCTGTCTAATCGGCTATTATTGTGGAACTTTGATTGTAAAATCCAAACCTGATCGTCTTCAAAATCTGATACATTGAGATGTTTAATGCCATCTCACCCTTTCAGAAGCATCTTTTGTAAATCTCTCAGTCTTCAAAGCTCATTGAAGTTGGTTCATAAGGAAATAACAATGTTGAGTTGAAGAGGAAGGAAGCCATAAACTGTGTCCTACTATTCATTTCTGTGTACTGTATGACGAGTAGGAAGCACTGTTTTAACTCTACTGTAAATATGACTATGCCACAAACAATAAAAACATTAGCAGAATGTGTAGGCTTGCTGTTTTTGCTGGTCACAGCACAAAAAGACTGCAGTAGGCCTACGCTGTCGTCCATGACAGCAAGGTGTATATCGTCGAAACGTCTGCCCTAAATGGCCCACTATTAAATTTTGATGTATTCTTCAGGTTATAGGGCCTAATATATGTATTTTGGTTGCACTTTACTTTACAGCACGGTAATAATACTGGTAAGACAATATTGAATAACTAAAATGTGGGTATCCTGCCCCCGTAGGGAAATCTGTCCTCTGCATTTGACCCATCCCTCAATGCCGCTGGGGCAACCTGTCAGGAGCAGTGGGCAGCCGCAGTGCAGTGCCCGGGGACCCATCTCCGGGAAACCGGATTATCTGGTTATGATTAGTAATGACATCAAAATTAAACTACTATTATTACATTATTATTATATTTATTAAACTGTTTTTAAGTATTTTGACTACAAAAAAGAACAGCATAAGATTCATGTATTCATTGGTCTCATCCCAGCAGCACATATAGGATGTTTGTGCATTAACCATTACAATAGAAATACAATACTATAATCTTCCATAGACGCACATATAGGAACAGTTAAGTAAAACCTATGGCCCTCTGCGTGTGCGCTGCATGTGGACAGCGGCAGATGAAAGGGCATTTAACATGTAAAAACCATCGGACCATCACATGCTACACACACTTCCTGCATTGAGGGCATGGATTGATAACACATTGACTGTTTACTTAATGACTAGCTTCAATTATAATGTTTAAGGAGCTTTGTTCATATGTATACTTTTAATCCCACATATGTTAACTGTATGTGCCCAAGGACTCAATGCAATTTATTTTAAGAGCATTATAATGTAAGCTCCAATATAGGCAGATAGAAGACAAATGCTATATTTACTTAAACGCTCAAGATAAGGCCCATGTAATAACTCTTTGTGTTAGTGCTCCCCCTTACACCAACTCCCCTTATGCCGACCCTCTATCACGGTCTCACAAACCCTGGAGTATGAGAGTAATTCTGTAAACTAAAAAATATACATCGCTCCCACACAATTTCCATGATTGATTCTAGTTCTGGATAAATAATCGATGCATCTACCAATCAAGACCAACCAAGAGTCCTGTCCTGTGGAAGTGTGTATATGGTTACATGACCCAGCCTCTAAAACTAAAGCCCTTATAAACAGCCCACAGAGGTATTATTAGTATTTTTTTTCTCAGATGACTAGATCATGCTGTATTGACAAGAAAAACATTGCAGCTTTAAAGATAGAATATTGCATTTTTTTTTATGAAAAAAATTGCAATTGACTTACTAGGTCAAATCAGGTTCTTAATAGCATACCTGGTTATATAAAGAATAAATAATTAGCACCTGAATAAATACCAGACACATTACTATTACTGAAAATCCTGCTTTTACCAGGTTGACCAAACTCTTTAATTACGCCAATGTTAACGCTGGCATTTTTGACAATATTGTTTTCATGTGCAAAACGGTTCCCCATAACGGTCTGATTAGATGTTACATGTGTGAAAGTCAGACCAAATCATTTTTTGAGAGAAATTAAATCTGGATCCCCTCTTCACTGTGCATGGCGATGTCTCACTGTTGCTCTGTACCGAGTATCTGGCGCCATCTAGTGGTAACTACAAATAAGAACCGTTGTGAGCTGTCACCTTCCTTTTATTCTTTATTTCTCTACATAACATTAACATAAATAAAAGACAGTAAAAAGCAAGTATACAACACAAAACATTGATCCACATAGAATTCCCAAAACCTTACTCAATCCACTAATTTATCTTAAACAATACCCTCCTTTGCCATCTCAATTATACATAAAAAAATGACCCTTATAGTCTTTCATTAAACTTCCAGTGTACAATACAGGCAGTGAATGATAAAACTCATCCATCCCCATATACATAGGTTCTTCCAAAGTACATTATAAGGAGTTGTTCAAGCTGCCCAAAGCTAGATTGTGCTGCAAGAGATGATACTGGAGTATAAATGCTGTAAGATGAAGACACAGAAATAGGCACAAAATGTCCATGTTAAAAAAATGCAGTACAATCAAGGTTTAATGCATCAACAATAAATCTAATGTCGCTGAGTATAATATTTTTATGGCTAGTTTTACCATTTGATTTTGTATTTGTTAGTATATTGTCCTTCATCAATGCCACGGGCTGATTTACTGTATCATTATAAAGTAAAAATGGTTACTAAATAATTTAAAACAATATTTAATACCAGGTTTAACATAAATTGTCATTGCAGTTTATTATTTAATGTATGTGCCGTAGTGTAGATTACATTTCCACAGCTCACATTCATTTCTACAGCATCTGGGCGGCTACGGTATCTCTGCAGGGACAATGCTGGTGATGTAGATTTTCAGAAAAAAAAAATCTACTAAATACTAGTACTAAATAGATCACAAAAGTCAAATAAAGTAAAATGTGTGCTCAAATAAAAACATCAATGTGCTTCTTCTCCAGCAGTGCTCAGTTTGTCTCAGGGGTCAGATACTGCTCTGTGTGGACAATATTAGTCCATATTCTAAAATACTAACTCAAATCTGTGTCTAATGTCAAATGTGTAATCTTCCAAGTTGGTGACATTAGCTGGTGTTTACATGCGTTTCTAAACTACTAACATGCTTCTTATGTGTCCAATGGTGCATGAATGTGGCAGGAAGTTAAGACTATCATCTCAAAAGCAGCAGAGAAGTCCAGTGTCCAGTGTCCAGTCCAAAGACAGCATTTTCATTTGAATGTCAAAAGTGGTTGTATTTTTGGTAAATCCACATTGAGGTTAATAGCAGTAGTATGTCCCCAGCTGCACGTAAAGGCTTTATGTACAACCAAAAAATGTCTACGAGTCCTCAACACTAATTCTAAAAAAAGACACAGGCCAGAAATCCAAGTTTAAAAAAGCACATATAAAAAGTCAAAAATTATGTTTGTATAAAAAGACAGTTTGCTGTAAATGCTAATAAACAAAAAAAAAGACTCCTTTTTAGCCGCTAAACCCAGATAAAATGTCAATTTAAACTCAATTTTATATTTGTGCAATGTCTTTTCAAGTAATCCAAAGTCTTACATCCAAACGACAATACTTTATTTCTCTGATCGGTCTTCAGTGTCGCCCACAGGTCAATTGTCAGTCACTGAGGCTCAAAAAGTGCTCAAAATATGAAGTTCAGAAGAATACTCAGGAAAACAAAAGTATAATCCTGGTTTGGTTCATGAGGACAGTTTGGAGTAGCTGGGAGGGGAGAACTTGCGCTTCAGGTATTTGATGATGTAGAGAGGAAGACAGCTGACCAACGTGATCGCACACACCTTCCACAGAAAAGGCCAAGTCGTGATGTAAGACAAGTCTGGAGACAGGAATCAATATATCAGTAATATATATACATAATCTGTTCACGAGATAACTTTACGTTTGAAGACATATACTCCAGTTCTAATGTAAAATGAGGAATGAAAGGAGAAATGTCTTAAAACGCAGGTTAAATTTTATTTTTAGGAGAACATGCAGCTGTTAGTGCTTCCTGGCCAATAGCACTTGAAACCACTAATTCAGATGTCCCAACTGAACAATAAAAGTGTCCCACACAACTTGTGTCCACTAGTTGGCGATAATGACGATTGTTCTACATAATCCAACATGGCCAGCACCATCGTACATCTGAACGTTGTTAAATTATGGACTGAAAAACGTATGTAGTGTGATTTTTCTAGTTTTTTTATTTTGCCGTTTGCTCACTTTATTTTTGTAGTGTCTGTTCAATGTGTTGTATCAAAATACGTATTTTTTAGGTGAAATCTTTTTTTTTATTAAGAGGTAAGAGTTTGTATTAAGCAGCTTGTACCCCATGACTGTATCTCAGATTAATTTATAACTAGTACAAGATTGGAATGACTACAATTGTGCAATACCTAAAGATTAATCAGGTCCATGCATTATCACAAGGCATTACAGTTCAAAAGTTGCAGATTTGTATGCACCAAACAGGAGGTGTAGAGCGTTCACTGGGTGACAACAGGAGAGAAATGACATGCTGTCAAGACGAGGATGCAAAGATACGATTGATCCAAATGAAAGTCCACAAGACAATACAATGAAAACATTCACTGGATAAAGGTGTCTGAAAGTCTATCACAAACCTACCAAGAAAAGCTCCAAGGGACACCCTGCCTATGCCTGTGACCAAGTAAGAGTGTAAGATTAGCAGTGCACAGAAAACAGAGAAATTAATGAGAAGGAATAAAAAAAAGAAGACCACAGAAAGTAAAAGAGACATTAGAGGCGTTGGTGTTTAAGCCCCAGAAATATTCCCCTTGAAAGATATCTTTTTCATTCTTCATTAAACATGATAAATACACGCAGCAGTAGAAGAATGATACGTACCAAAGTATTCATTGAGGAAGGCCAGTGAGGCGAGGTAGCAGCCCAAACTGAAGAACTCCGCCACCACCATTAACCAGTGCCACGTCCGGATCGTTAGCGCCACCATCAGGAGCTCGGTGAGGACGAGCGCGGTGAAGGAGATCGCCACAACGTGAACAAACTCGGACTCGAAGAGAATCAGACCGCCATACATCAGAATACCACCTGGAGGCGCCACAAGAGCATGATACAGCATGAAACTTGGCTATTAATTTAATTAATAGCTTTAAAACCTCTCTTATGAACGATATGATAGTTTGGTTTGAATCCTAGTTTCCAAATCCAAGTAACTCTTGATATTGAGAAATCGCTCTGGATTTTTTTTAGGCCAGGTTTACTTTGCCACAGTTTAGAGTTCAGTTTTTGGCTTAATACATGTTTGGCTCTAGTTTTTTCCCATTATTACTTAAAAAGACATATTGTATTACATATTATTACTACTGTGTATGTATAGCATTTATTTTCTACAGCATACAAAGTGATAACTTGATTTGTGCCGACTTCACAATGTTGCTCTGTGTGTGTCTTTGAGTGAGCAGTCATTCGTCTTGGCGCCTACTGTATCTTGATAGCCTCTCATTTATCATAACGCCGCACAAATTGGACTTAATAGTCTATAACTGATCGCATAATTGCTTCTTTATACAGTGCATTCCTGTGAGTTAAACTCTGGATTAAATTAAGTCACTCAGAGCCTTCATATTTTCTTCTATTGCTCATACTGTCTTCTGCTTCTGCACAGACCTGGTTTTTGGCCTTTAATTAAAAAGCTGGTACTGTCAGGAAGTCACGGTTGAGAGGGAGCATGGATCTTTCTCACTCGCTGCATGGCTTAGCGATTACTGAAATATCGATTTACTCAACAGACAAAAGCCTGCATGTAAAAGTGGTTGGCAGCTCGAAACCTAAGATACTGAGAAACAGACTTGTAATGGTTTGGAAGGGGTCTGTAGAAATAATGTACCATGTCAAATGGGTCAATCTTAGCTGATTGTTGTACTTTTCTTTTATTGTGAATGTAATTTCTTTATATTTCTTACCTTGATAAACACTGATCAAAACCCAGATGAGGAATGTCTTGAAAGACAGTGATCGTCCCTAAAACAAAAGTCAATTGAATTTATTGGAATGTGCTGAATATAGATAGTTAATAAAAATGTAAAGTGCCAGACCTTTGTGAGGTCTTTGTACAGCTCTGGGTAAAGCAGGGCCATCTCAGGCTTCACATCCTGATCCAGCACCAAGGAAAACACAGGGAACATGGTGTAGATGGTGGCGTAACTACAACGATATACAAGAGATGTAAAACCAACCTCATCAGTCAACACAAAAAGACAATTAAGTATTCCATAGTTGTTGTTACTGTAATGGTCTCAGTAGAGTACGTACCCGACCATGAGGAAGCCCTGGTACAGTGGCACAGAGGCAAAGTAAAATATGGAGGAAAACACAGCCTGAGAAGAAAACAACATGTTAAATCATATTTAAACATAAGAATGTACATCTCATAAGACAAGTGTGTACCTGCATGGTGGAGATGATCATGCCTCGATGCATCACAAACTGACCCAAAGCAGCAGAGCGTTTGTAGCTGTTTCTGCCGTGAACCATCAGCAAACGACCAATGTGTTTAAACTGAGTTATAGAGAAGTCTGCTGCCAGAGAGGCCTGCTTCCCTTCCTACATAAGAGTTATATTTACATGTACAGTATTTATATTAGTAATGTATTTATATTCATTTATAAAAGCATAACCGTTAAAACTGTATTTAACAGGTGTGTACCTTCCCCTCGATCCCAATGCCACATTCTGCAGCTTGAATCATACTGACGTCATTTCCTCCATCACCTGCCACACACAAAAAAATCTGTAATACGTCTGACAGAAGAGCATTTAAAATAATAATATAATAAACACCAATATTGCCAATAAGAAAATTATATGTAATTTTAAGAAAACTGTGCCATCCACATGGTTGGATGTGGTTTGACTGCCACCTAGTGGTTACAATGCTCAACATTAATGCAGCAACTGAAATGACTCATTCAGCTTCAACTCAGTCTGAGTCAGATCTTGCTTGTAACAGAAAAGTGATGTAGTTATTGACCTATGGCACAGGTCCTGTTGTCCGTGTGTTGCTGCAGCAGGTGGACGATCTGTGCTTTCTGAGTGGGTGAACAACGACAGCAGACCACAGCAGGACACTGACACGCCAGCTCTACAAACTCATGCTCGTAATATCGCAGACACACCTACAAAACAAAATACACATCACTAACAACACTAACACTTTCCTTTGACAAACATCCACTTCTGTGTAGAAACAAAACAGATATAAACTGATGAAGAATATTGTCGAAACTAGCTGCTCATTTATATCTTTTGTTCACATCCTTGTACCATATCGAAACTCTAAACTTGTGAACTACTTTGATTCTCAGTGTTTCTGTTGGCTTAGTCCCATCTGTTGTCTACAGTTAACATTGTGAGTGTTGTACCTCTAAGGAGTCTCCAGAGATGACCAGAGCACAGTCATGTTTCCTCCTGAAGGCGTTCAGCTCCAGATGGGCCTCTCCTCTGTTCGAGACCTGCTCAAGAGCCACAACAAAGAATTAGCCACAACGACATAAGCTTTGGATATCTCCAGCTTAATTGCATGCATTATGAGCATTACATATTGAGATGAATAAGGGGTATAAAACAGCGTACAGGTTTGAAGACGTGAATGTCCTGGTTCCTTGAGACCAAGTGGGAGCTTTTAGCAATACATGTAGCCGTCTCAAGCTTGTCACCGGTCAACATCCAGATCTAAAAAAACAAACATGGTAACAATTAATTAAATATGATTTAATGTGAATGAAGCCCGTTGTTCAACTATGCTGTTAATTCAGAAACTTGCATTGACACAGGCCCATGAGGACTGAAAATCTATAGGTGTTGTGAAATCTTAAGCTATTGGTGAGCACTTTTTAATGACGAAATCTCACAATGACATTCCTTATCAAAAGAGTTAAGGAATAAAACCCAAAAGCTTATCTCTGAACATTGCATGTAGTCAAAATCAAAAGGGGTGCGTATGACTGCTATACCATTCTATTAAAATTCTCAAAAGATATTATGTAAACAGCTGGCATCTGTGACTATTTTAGCATTTAGGACTTCACTTGAAAACATCAGATCAAATAGTGGACCTTCTTTGATAAAAGGTTACTTATGTTGTTTAGATTCTCAGCCCTTGATAAATGGTTGCTAGTATTAAGTATATTTGCTCACTGACCTTGATGCCAGCGTTCCTGAGCAGCTCCAGAGTGGGCCTGACATCGGCCTGCAGCTGGTCTTCGACTCCGGTCAAACAGAGCAGCTCCATCTCCCGCTCCAGGCTCTCCACCACTGCGGCCACCTTCAGACTACGGTCATGGATACTCAACTTCGCCTGGTTGTAGCGATTCTGGAAAAAAGGAGCGTGATCATCGTGATCTTTTTCTGCATTTCTTGATATCTTTTTTTAATATTCTCTCCAAAAATAATAATATAATTCATTGGTTTTATATATGGCTTTTCTCAACACTCAAAGACGTTTTACAATTACATTATTCATTCACTCCACAGCCACACTAGTGGTAAACTACTACCGTTTTAGCCACAGCTGCCCTGGGACACACTGACAGAGGCGTGGCTGCCAGTCTGCGCCTACGGCCTTTCCGACCTTCACCAAACGCCAATCACACAACCACATTCATTCATAGGCAATGCGGGCTACGTGTCTTGCCCCGGGACACAACAACGGTATACGCTCGGGTGGGTGAATGAAAATCTGGGATATTTTTGATGAGGAAACCCCATTTTTACATCGTAGAAAGCTCAAACTGCTCTATTTTGCACGATCCCCCTTTAGTTGCTGTATACCTCAAAATCCTGGTATTGCTCCTCAGACAGCGATTTCTTGGCTACGACCAGTGTTCTCAGACCTTCTCTGGCCATGTTTCCACACTAAAAAAACAAAGCATTACATATTACTCCATAAAACACTATGTAATTATTCAAACCAAAAAGCAGCTATTACTCAAATAAAGAACAGATGTTGTATGTGAACTTGAGCCACACAGAACTGTCGATAGCAGCATATTATTTCCAACACTATATAAAGAAATCAATGGTGAATAACAGTGCCTCTGGACACAGTAAAACAAAGGATGGATGTGGGTTTATTTTTCATATGAAACACCAATGGGGCAGATGTTGATTGGTTATTGACGAGATGAGTAACTGTAGCGCTGGATGAGTTGACAGAGGGGATATTAGAGCCAACAGAACATCATTACCACCATTGTTGGAAAATATGACATACAGTAATTACTGCCACTTTATCTAGGTCACTAATTAAATCTAAAGCTGCCTGCGGTGCTAACAGACTCAATAATGCCAATATAATTATGAACATATGCACACAAGACCGTCGGTCATCAAACCACAGCAGAATGATGGTATCTAGATGAACTCTACAATTATGAAATACTAAACTTGATCCAAATCTATTAAGAAAGTTACCTCTTCTTCCAACCAGTCATTATACTGGACAATGCTGGCCATAGCAACATCTGCACCTTTCATATAAAAAGTAATCTCTCCAGTCGACTCCTCCTGCAAAAAATATACAAATAAAAAAATTGATTCTTAGTTATTACAAGGCTTTTTGTGACCTAGGTAAAGTCCTATCACATAATTCATCATATGTAATTCTCTGTTAACAAACAATAAGCTGCTTTCTTTATTTCCCTGTATGTTTCATGGTCATATTATTAAAAAATAAACAACTAAGTTAGATAAATAAGGGTTAAAAAAACCGACAGAGAAATTGTGTTGTTATGGGACACACCCTGACAATGATGCCCATCCTCTTGCTCTCGGAGGTAAAGGGGAAGATCTGCAGTATAAGAAAGGACAGAATTTGTCCCGAGGGAGTCTTGAGCTGCAGAGAGTTCAGGTCTCTGTTCACCAGGGTCAGACCAACACTTTCTGTCCACCGCACCAGCGCCACCTAGGGATGAGACACAAATACAACAACGGTATTAAAAGGTAAAGCAGCATTCTGTTTTTCTTACCCCTAGGCTTTACTTACATACTGTTTTAATAACCATAGAAAATCAATAAAAATGAGTAAACCAGAAAAATCCTTGTAATGTTACAATTATTACTGTATTATTAGTACTTCTTAACTACTAAACTAAAATATTAATATATATAAAATGTACACATACAACTCAAAAACACTAGATATGAGGGAGCCAATAAATGTGTATTTGTCTCTCTGATCTTCAAGGGTTGACCTAGGCCTGTGAGACTCAGTGGTCTCTTCTCATTCAGAGGCAGATAAGCGTTTTTCTGTTTCTCTTCCTCTTTTCTCCGCAGCAGGAACCACGGCCCCCGAGTGAGCGCTCAGCTGCACACGACTCAATCCTCAATGGCTTCATTTTCAATTTGCTCACTCAAAGGTTGTTATTATACTCTGACCTACAAATTGGGACTTCCTGTTAATAGCCCATCATTTTTCCTGCTCCCCCTTTGAGCTCCGTAAAAAGGACTGCCTATATTTACTCAACACACATCTGTGTGTCATTACCCCGAGCATGAGAGGTTTACACCGGCTCTGCTGCGGATCAACTCCACTTCAGCACCTCTGAAAGCACTGGGCACTTTCATTCCCAATTTCAGACTTACAACAAAATTATAAAAGGAGCTACATTTAATTAAAAAAATATATTTTTTACTAAAGTTGACTAAATTCAGAGAAGCAAACTGCATTCAATCAGTCAGTCATTCTCCTCTTGTTACCATTAGGGAGTCACGAGAGCTTATGCTTCAACAGATCATTGCTTAAGGTCTACACTGCCTCAGGCCCATAGTTGCTTAGATAGTAAAAAATAGACATTGAAAGTCTCTTGTATGTTGTTTTCTCATTACTCTTGCTGTAAGTGCAGGCTCTATAGGGCTGTACTGAAAACATTCCTCTGATTGATGTGTTTAATTTGGTTCAACTTTTCAATACGACTCTATTGTTTTTTTTTTGTGATACATTTTTGACAAAACCAAAGTTGACGATTACTGTATAGAAACTCGACCCCTGATGCACATTTTCTTTACTCTAATGGTGAGTCTTAATTTCATGATTTAACATTTGATCTTATTATTATATATATTATAAACAAATAAATACCTTATATGATTAATTTTGGATTTATAAGTTTTCATGTTACTGACTGTAAAAATAAATAGTGCCTGATTATCCAGTGTAATAGTGGTGGGCGATATGGTAAAAAATATAATATCAGGATTTTATTAAGATCACAATTAAGATTTTATCATGATTTAGTAGAATTTTTGTCTTACACAGAAGACTATGGCTTCATAAAACAATTTAACTCCAAATTCAATGTATATCCAATTTAATGTCCATCATAATACTAAATACTATATATATATTTTTTTAAATTAATATGAACACTGTCATCGTGATAGTAAAAATAAAGGTGAAGAGCATCATACCTTATCATGATTAGATTTTTTTTAGTGCACACCCCTACAGTATAATAAGTGAATTATCTGACCATTACTTGTGTTAGCGAGCATCCTTTCTTTAGTAACCCTGTGATATGGAGCGGCTCACTTTAAGATTAATTGACAATTACACCTCATTTATTGACCTTACACTTGCACAATCTATTACAGCCTAATTTCTATTTAAATGTATGCCTTGTGCGGCGACAGAAGCAGCATGTTACATCCACTTGGCGATGATAAAGCACCCACTCTCCACTCCATGACAGTCATTAAAGATCACAATCATGCGCTTGTCTGATATCGCAAAGGTCAGGGGTCACGGTTAGCAGCAGCAGGTTGGACGACCCCGCTCCGACCCCCGAGACCGTGCTACTTCATCTTTCTAATGGCGCCTCATTACATTAGATAGATTGGGCCAAATAAACAAACAAGTAACCTCAACACAGCGGCCGAGATGAGACAGAGGAGTCGATGAAACAGAGGTGACAGAACAAAGAGTGTAGTAGAGGAGTTAGACCGACAACCAAAGACCCCCGACTCTCGTGGTCTGAAGGAGAAAATTAAATATTGATCAATTCGAGAAGTGTTAGACAATGGTGAGCAGCGTCAGAGCAGAGTGGCCAAGGATTTAAATAAATATAAACAACAAACTGGGAGGAAACGAGGAGATACAGGTAAGGTGGAGAACTGGGATTTAGCTGTTTAGTAATTCTGGTAGGGATGTAACAATGCATCGTGCCACGATATATATACAAAGTTTATTGAATGGCCAAAAAAAATGCACGTCCTGATTGACCGCCAAGTTTCAGCCCCAGCGTGTTCCTATTGATACTGTGTAGTCTCGCTAATGTCACAACATCAAACACGTGCATAAAATAACCTCTCCTCATACAAGAGCGGAGGGGGAACACTGAGGGGGTGGGGCTGCTCAGTTCGTGCACGGTCAATGAGGTGATAAAATGGGTCGCGTGCAGTAATCTGCTAAAACTTTTCACCAAACTACTTCACAGAACACAGAAAGATGATCGGCAGGCAGCTACACGTGGAATAAGCACCAAGTAAAACCATTATTCTTCTCATTATTATTAGGCGAATAATCCTCCAGCAACCAACATCTTAGATGCGAACACTGACCCACCCACCAATGCTGAGATCACTAAGGCAGTGGAAGCAATCAAAACAGGTAAGACAGCTGGCCCAGATGGTGTACCATATGAATCCCTGAAAGCAGATGTGGCAACAGCATCCAAAATGCTCTATACCCTGCTGCTTAAAATCTGGGTACAAGAGCAATTACCCAACAATTGGGAAAAAGGGCTTGTAAAACTCCCCAAGAAAGGCGACCTGTCCAATTGCAACAACTGGCGAGACTTTCTATACCCAGGAAAATCCTGCCACGCATTATACTAGAGTGATTGAAGAAGGGTCTGGACAAGAGACAGAGATGGACAAGCAGGTTTCATGCAAGATCAGCGCCAAGAAAACAGAAACCATGCGAACAAAGCAACAACCCAATCCAGTTATACGATGAGAACATTCATAACTTGGGAAATGTGGTGAGCTGATGGAGTTGCTGATGATGATATCAAGAGCCACATCAATAAAGCAAGGCATGCCTTCAACACACTACTCCCCATATGGGAATCAACTGCTAATGTCAAATCTTTGATGCTGTATGGATCTGAAACCTGGAGACTTAGTCAAACAGCCTTCAGCAAATTTCAAACTTTTGACTGCACTGAACTGAGAGTCTTGTATCGTGTATCGAACCGAATCGCGAGCTGGCTGGGTCGTTACACCCCTAAACCTTGCCTTAGTGTTTTTTATCTTACACAAAACTGGGGCTTGAATGAATGAAGTCATGGGTAATGCACTCAACCTCAACTAGCTTTGAACTTCAAAACAGTTCAAAGTGAAAATGACAGATAAAAAGATTGCTTTTTAATATACAATTTTTTCTGTTGTTTTCTTTTATTTATAGATTTATCTTTTAACAAACTGCTATATAAACAGAAATGTGTCTGCTCTCTCAGAAATCATGGCTAAATTGGACTTTTAGTCATGATTTCTTATTTAGTCACCACACATCTTTGGTACTTCTATGCCTACTGACAAAGAATGAATTAACTAATTAATGAAATGAAGCACGTTATTTGAGCCATTAATCCTGATGAACATAAACAAAATTTAATGTCCATAATGACCATGTTTATGACCCCTATGAGACTCTGGACACACTTACTTTGGCAGAGAGCAATCACACTTGGTACAGTGAGTGACAAATAGACCCTTCCCATATTTGTCATGGTTTGGGGGCTTAATTGCTTAATTCTTAATTGCTCATTAACAATATAAAAACCCTTAGAAATCACACAATGTCTGATTAAGGTGGGTATATATTGTTCAGCCATGTGAAAAATAATGACTAATAAATATGACTTGCTACGATATTTCACAGTTTTAAGCAAATTAGGTAAACAGTTGTCACCACTAATCACCATTAGGTAAGATTCGGAAAACATTGCTTAAGTATATTGTCGAGCATCTCATTCGTGAAACCCCAGTGGGATTTTAATTGTAGCAGTGAACCACAAGAATCGTACAATTATAGTTTAGAGTGTAGAGTGTACCCCTCGGATGTGCTTACCTCATCCGGGCTGGAGGCCTGGTAAGTGCGGTTGTCGTCATTAAAGTCCTGGTCAGCTTCGGCCGTCTCCGTTTCTCCGTTCACGTGGGTCTCGTAAACCGGAGTCACGTTATGGCACAGAGCTATAGCCTTCACCGCCTCGTGGGTCCGGCTGCTAACACTTTTCCGAACCTTCGGGCCTGAAGACTGGGACTTTCTGGACGGGGTGGCTCCACTGGTGCTGCCACTGGACGGCTGGGAAGGCACCTGGTGAGTAAGAAGAAAACAGAATTATATGATATGAAAAATGAAATATAAATTAATCAAAAAGTGAGTTCAACTAAAATCCAGTGATTATTGGATATTATATGTGTTATATATTATAACACACTGAATCAATTCACAGGAGCATGCAGTTACATCCACTTTTTGTCATTAAAGATGAAATTAAGCATATTGATTGTCAGTGTCAGAGTGTACCATACCATGAAAATGCTAGCCTACATTCTTTTTTTATATTCACTATTATTATAACCTTCCCTCAATATAAAACTTGTCCAGTTATTGTCTTACCACCAGTTCCTGTACGTGATGTGAGACTATCTTTAACCTCAGACTGGTGGATAATTTACAATGTCAGGCTTCTTAGGTTAAATGACACAGCAGGGAGAGCGGCGTATCACCATATTTATCCTGTCATATCTGCTTTAATCTTTAACCTGCCTTGTGTGTGCCTGTGTAGACACGAGCCATCAATTTAAAGAGTGGCCCTCTGAGCAGCTGGGTCTATTGGAGCATTTCATTTAATGCTATTATTACACAACGTCCCACAGGCAGGAAAAAAGACAACATGACAACCTTTGTCAAGAACAAATGAGACAAAGATCAACAGGAGGGTTCCCTCACTGTATCTCAAACACTATATAATCATATATAATGTGTTTATGCCTAGTAAATGTAACGTCAAGTGTACAGGAGTAATATTCTTAAAGATGAACTGTATAAAGTACTGAAAGCAGAACAGAAAATAGAAGTGAAACCCATTTTGATCTTGGCTTTGAAGGCATCACGTTCAATACATGCCATAGTACACTGAATTAAATTATCCATCTTTAAAATGGGGTTAAAAATATCTGCTATTGGGCACAATCATCTTTTATCTACAGCACATCATTATAAATAATCTTATCTTATTATCTTTTATCTCTAGAGCCAGAAAATAGCAATATAATAAATCCTGCAATATAATATAATAAATCAATGCGACTGACATCCCCTGCGTGTGTTGAGTGCTCAATTCTAAAAAGACAAGTCATTTTTGTGTTGGGCTGTGATCACATGAGGGTTAGCAGCAGATGGTTTATGTGTAGAACAGCTGTTAGGAGCTGCCTCTGAGTGAACAATATCATTTTGTCATGACCACATCTGAACCACCCAGCGAGGAGCGCACTTGCTTACAGTACGAGCAGTCGCACAGGGACAGTACATGATGAATTAACAATATAGCAGGAAAATTTAATAAATGTAAATGCAATTTTACAAAAACAGATTCAAGCATTCTCCACAGAACATTTTAAAAGGATTTTCAATAGAGCTCTTTCTACACATCCTGGTGGGCCACAAAGTATATTTCTGGAGGTGTCATAAATGAACAACAACAGTGTAGTGTTGCTGTGCGTTATAAGCAGAGTGCACAGAAATGAAGAGCCCTGTGTACTGAATCCCACTTTCATATGTTGTGCATATGTTTGAATATTAATGTTTATTAGCCTTCTAAACACAATGTAAAACCATTCTGACTTGGAAAAATACTGCCCCAAGAACAGAAGCCTGAATCTTCAGACATTCGTTATGAAAAAACAATGCTATAAAAGGCTTTCATTGTCAAAATAAGTAATATATGCATTCTCAGCAAATTGAGTTTGTTTGAGGGGCTTACCGGTGCATAAGACTGGATTATATGGCTCTGAATCTCGTCCATTGTGTCAGTGCCATAGGAAACTGTTCCCAGATGAAGCCTCTTGAAAATCATTTCATTTTGTGTCAAAGTTCCTGAAGTCAAGAAGACATCAAAGATAATTACAGTAGTTACATTACTAGCATTTCGATTGGAAATAGTCTTTGCATTCAACTGACTAAAAAAAGCTATTTTTAATTATTGTTTATTTTATTAGTTTTATGCTTGGAGCATAATACTTAATACAACTGAACCAACCAACAGACAAAACAGATTTTCCTCTGCTGCACAACGCATCATGGGACCTGATCAACATTGTCAGTGCCTTCTTGCTGACCTAGCCTCATTACCAATATGGACTGCATGTTCTCTCTTTTTCACTGTCCAGCAGCCGCACAGCAGCATACAACCGACAAGGTGTTCAGAGTAAGGCTCAAAAATAGGACAATGTTTTTATTTACTGTCTCTGTGTGTGCTGATGGAGCATGAAGCTAATTAGAGGGGTCTTAACTGTCAAAACATTAGACTATACTGGGTTAACCAAATCTAATGCATCGATTGTTTATTCTGGTTTCCATGTGCTTTGCCTCTCAACTCAGATAAATAGTCCTCACAGCTAATCTATAAGCACCTTGATCAGCAGGAAAGATGGAGGACGGTGTTAGGACCACCTCAGGAGTTCATCACTAACAACACACTGCCCAGCATTAGCAAACAGAAGCCATTTGTTTTCAGGCAACCAGGCAAATGAGATATGTCAATGTGTGCTAAAATTAGCATTAGCTTTAGCAGCAGAAGGTTCTGCATGTTTTCAGCAGCTGTAGTCATTTATTACAAAATCTATTATAGCCCCTTCTTTGCTATATTGCAATAGGAGCCAGACTTCTCTCTCCCAGACACTTAGTTTTTGAATTTAGCAGAGTTTCATTTTATTACCTGTTTTGTCAGTCAGGAGGTAGACCAGTCGCCCAAGCTCCTCTGGGATGGTGCTGGTCCTCACGACTGTACCAGGGATATTCTCATCTTTCATAATCATCCACCCATACGCTGACTTCCCCATGTCCAGGTTTACACGTAAACTACACACAGAAAATACAATAGTTTGAAAAAAAACTTCAAAATATGCCTGACTCTATTGTCAATTACATTTACTGCAATTGTGCGTTCACACCAGACGTGCCACAGGATGACTTGTCGCGCGACAACGCTCCTTTACATAGACTTAACATTGAAATCATTCGCTCTTGTCGCGTCTTTCGCGTCTGGTGTGAACGCACCATAAGACTTAAATGTACCTTATAGGAATGATGTAAGAGAATAACACTATGAATCTGAATAGGTTTCTGAACCAGGGCCCGACAAAGCCCTGTAGAGCTATCATGACGACAGACAGGACGACCTGAGCCAGGAACAGGGCTTTGGTGAGACGGTTCAACTCCAGGTCCAGCAGGCCAACCTGTCAGCAAATACATAAAAAATTAGGTGTATTTTACATCATCCTAAATTGTAGATGATAAGTTCAATAACATGTGACCTTCCATAAGCTCATTATGCGTCTCTCGTTCAAATCCAGTTTAACAGTTTATCTCAAATCAGCAAAAGACAAAAGTTGCAGAAATGTGCTTAAAATTTCTAGTCTTGTCTCATCAATTCAAAATACAAAACAACCACCATGCTTTATGTTTGCACCAAATCATGTATAAAGCTTGTAATAAATCAAACAGTTTGTGTCACATCTGCTCCAAAACAGACAGAGAAAACAAACCCAATGAAATTATCCCTCACTGCTGCACTCTTTTATTATGCAAACCATGAATATGACAGAAGTTTATTGGAGCAACTCTTTTGTGCAAAACACAAACAGCATTACTTTCTCCTTGAATGCACCGGGAGGTCAGGGGGGCTCAAAAATAGAGTTCCCATATTGAGATGCCTCTCAAGTAAGAATCGAACAAAAAAAGGGTCAGAGTTGTCTTTTATTTTTCGAGTGTATCTTCCAGCCAATGGAGCATGTGGGAAAAAGATGTCAAATAAAGAAGTGGCCCTTCCCCTTCTCTGGCAGAGCTGTACACAGAGGCCTTTCATGTGACGCACCACGCTTACAAAAACAGCACAACATAACATAGCTCCTCTCCCAAATAAAGGATCTCGTCTCAAAAGGAAGGGAGGGAGGAGGGGTGTAGACCGCGTATAAAAAGGCAGAAGCATTCCTCTAGTGCCTAAACCCCCAACAAGCCCATTCCCAAGAGAGTAAACCAGTGCTCTGTGTTGATTTATCAGCTAAATCTTTGTAGCAACAATAAGTTTTGAACAATAAACATTTGTTTATTTTATAATATAAAAACACAGAACTATACTATAGATGGGCAACAGCCACACTCATGGTCCCCCCCAACCCTATTTTTATCTTAAAATAATCCCACCACAATACAGTTTATCTTTGGGTAGGCACCAATACATTTCTGCCTTCTGCTTTTGAGGTTTGTCGATTATTTTGTATAAACACATAACATATAACATTTATTGCTCGGGAAAAAAAGTGAATCTAAAATCTTAACATAATCGGACCTAAACTACTAATAATGAATCCTTGCCCTCATAGACTAACTATGTGGGAAACTGAACTAATGTTAAATAGGTCCCCATCAACATAGAGGGAGTGACAGGGAGGGTATGTGCCCGCCCCAGTGCCTCACTACACGGTTCATGGTTGAGCTATTGAGAAAAATAGGGGGTCTGGGTGGATTAAAATGAAGAAAAATTAAGACCGAGAGCACAGTGCATGCCTCAAAAAGCAAAGGATCCCCTTCGGAGCAGACAATAGCCAAGTTTTCCAAGCTTTTGCCAGGGATCAGATGAAGACATTATTCATTCAGTCAAGATGGAAAAAGGACTCAATTACCTTAAGCTAAAGATGCTATCAATGAATACAAGCGCATATTTTAGTCCACTCATCGCAGGGCCATTAAAAGTGAAAGGAATGATTGGGTCCATCTTTCTTGTATTTTTGTGTGAAATCTGTGTGAGATCTGAATGCATGAATATTCAAGTCTGGAAGTACTTGTTTATTGACTCAAGGTGGGAAAATTAAGTCAAATTGATTTAGTTGGTCTGGGTAAAAAACTTCAGTTTCAAGGAAGAAAGAAGTATTGGATTGTGGATATATACAAATAAAGTGAATAAAATAAGCCTGTCTTTTCAATAAAACTGTATTTGTATAGCAGTATTAAAAGCCAAGCATCTTAAGCTTAGACTTAAAAAGTGCAAAGTCATTGATATAGCGTAAATCCCACCTGTTCAATAATAGTGTATAAAAGTGGGTACCGTCATATTTATTATTTAGTGTATTTTTCTCGACTAAATAATGTGCCTTTGTATTGACCAATAGTGTTCGAGTTGCAGAAAATTCAAACACAATTGATTGATTGAGCTGTCAATCAAATGCCGGCCGGCTGCTTCAGTAAAGCTATGCCGGTAAAGACCGAGAGACAGTTTTATCTAGGACCTGCTTTTCAAAGATGGAGGGACTAATTAATATGATATAAACATAACTTTAGTTACTGAAACAACAATCCCACAACTCTGACTCCTATTAAAAGTAAATAAAGAGGCGTGACTTCAAGGCACATAGCAGAAGCGAGGGGAGAGCACTAGAGATGTAAAAGTCTTTTCTCTGACTGATAGGGAAGTACCATTTCTACTTAAGCTGATCTGGACTTGGAAAAAGTATATATATAAATTTAAGTATATGTACCCTCCCTAAGAGAATATAAATACAAAAGATACATTCACTGGGCACTTTAGGTAGACCTACCAAATAAAGTGGTACCCAGTGTGGTCTTTATAGGATCAATAGAAAGCATTTCTGGTAGTGCACCTTTAAGATGTGATGTCAAATTATGCTGATCCCAGTAAACAACAACTCAGACCATTTAAAGGCAGAGATGGAAGTATCGAGTTGTGAATATGTTCAATTTAAAAAGTCTGTATCAGGAATGGTCTTTTGTCAAATGACATTGTTCTCTTGAGTCGGACAGAGGTGTTTCAGATCGTTTCCAAACAAAGAGTGCATCTATGTCCGTCCTGTCAAATTGATCAGCACTTGCCATTGTCCGGGCCAGTGTCACAACAGATTATATGAGGCCAAAACGTCGGGGCGACTTTAGCTGCACTGTATCGACTTTCCACCAGTCTCCATATTGGCACTTCTGACATCATCTCCTTGAAATATTGAATTCCTCTCAGCTGTCGAGCTTACACAAAACACTGGCCTGAGCTTTTCGACCAGCCACATCAGCTTTTTAATAAAAGACACCAGTGTCAAAACCATGCAAAAGCAAAAGAGACAAACACCAGACAATTGTAGTTAAGTTAAGATTCATCATAGCAGACATGAACAAACTAAAATAATGTTGAAGTCTGACTTTAGCATTTCACCCGGGTTTATCAGTTCAATATGTTGAATTAATAAAAATTAATCTTTTCGATCTTTGGACAAAAACACTCAATGCGGATTCTGCAGGATTAACTTTTGGCTGAAAATGTCATTTAAATCCTTGGTTAGTTAATTTCACTTTTGGTTAATTAGGAACGAGCACTGACCTTTTGCATTGACAGGTCTAACTTTATCTAGAAAGTCAAGGTTAAAAAAAACACCTCATGGTAGTGATTGATTAGTGATAAGAGCCCGGGGACAAAAGATTAAGAGAATTGAACAGACTTTTGAGACGTTTAAGATACTATGGCACTAAACATATGCAGTGGTGATTTAGACCATTCAATTTAATGTTTATTCATTTTATTGTTTTACCTAAATATTAATACCAAAAATTATTATATAGAAACTTTATAACAGACTCCAAGTCCAGAGGACAGTAACACAAAAAAACACAAAAATACATAAAAACTACAAACAAAGGATCCAACTGAATTTAAGATTATCAAGGTAAAGTCTCCATAGTGTGATTTTTGTATTCAACATCAGAAACCTCCTCTCTGCAGTAAACCACAAACGTATTCACCTTGTTTTTGGCGTAGGACGTGTTGAGTACACTCCTGGTCTCTTTGCCCGTGTAGATCACCACCCCGATGACGGTGCCTGCCAAACAAGAGACAAGAAAAGTAATGCAGCTCATTAAGTGCCCCCCACCTCTGTCGCCCCAGCCCACATAAACAAACGCACACTAATCTTGGTCAAGTAAGATGAACTGCACCAGGGGAAGACAATAAGGTTCAGCACAAAGACAGGTTTAATACGTTTAGACTCTCAACAAACCACAGTAAGCTTATAAAACCCGGTCAATATGCTGCCATCTTTATTTCCCCAATTCATTACAGTGGCCTTATTACAAAGGATTAGCCAGTCATTAATATTAAATGAGTCTTAATAGGAAGAGCAAATGTCCTAATAAAGAAAAAACATTATGCATTTGATTTCTTAGAACACAGCTCCTTTCATTAATCATTCACTCCACAGTCTCATACTGGTGGTGGCAGCCACAGTTGCACTGAGGCAGACTGACAGAGATGTGGTAGCCATATCCCACCTACGGGCTCACCTACCACTATTAAAAACCACACAACAATCATATTCAAACATTAGGAAAGTAGATAAATTGTCTTAACCAAGGGCAGTATCAACAGGCTGGGGATCAAATTACCAACCTTCGGGTTACTGTGCAACCTGCCACCCTACCACCAACAGTGGAAGATGTAGAAATTGATAAATTGTTCTACTCGAGTTTCAGAAATATAGAACAAAGTGAAAAATGGCCTGGATCTCAGCATGTTGACAAGGGGTTAGTTTGAACATAGGAACGACTAATTCTTTTTCACAGCTGGAGCAGGGCCCATAACAGAGCCAAAAGTAGGGGCCCGGGACAGTCCAAAAGCCCCAGATGCCTACAGAGCAATGACATTCCTGAAGAAAAGATGATGTAACTGCTTTGAGGCTTAAGCTTTTTGTGAGTGTTTGTTCTTGTGATCAAGGTCAGGGCAAAGATGAGGGCACACCGCAGATCAATGCTGCGGCTGCTGCCCCAAGCGTCACAGACACTCTCAACTGTCAAAACGGTTTCTGTGGGCACTCGCCAACTAGCACCCAGGATTACGTCATTGTGGTTTAACTGGAGTTATTCAAGACACATCAAACAATGAAATAAGATTTATTTATTTTTTCACGTTTTTGCATTGCAGGTTGAAGGTGATGCAAAATTTCATTCTATCCATGTTCGATTTTCTTTTTTGACTTTTGACATTCTTAATTTGGTACTGATTTTTACACCAGATTCTTACCCAACCTACTGCAGCAAAGGGTCACACTTAAACAATACAAGTATGGACTCTACAGTACATTCATTGAAACATTAACCGGGAAAACCTGCATAAACATACAGTAATATATTGAAAAAGTACATTTACAAACCTGATGCTACAACAGTGCTGGCCCACAGTGTGTTTTCAATACTCAGGCTTTCATGAATCTGAGGGTCAGCATCCTCCTGGAGAAGAAAAAAAAATTGTTTAAATGGAGACGTTGCCGTAAAATATTCCTCACTTTTAAAGCTCTGTTGTTATTACACTGTGCAATAAGGTTTGATCAGAACATATGGTGAAAATGACATGTTTTGAAGAAGATCGCTTATTCAAAAGTTACACCTGGCAAGGACCTAAGCCTTAAACAACAGCTTATGATAGGGCTTGTATTGAATTATATGGGAAGTTCTTCTCTTTGTAGGAGTTTCTCTCTGAGTCAGATTGGAAACATGTTTGGTGTGTGTGCACCATGGTTATAATGGTGCATATTTTTTATAAAGCCTCTGAAGCTTTACGTTGCTATTTTTTTTGTTCAAAATGATCTGATGCTCCCATTGATACTGTGTAGAACAGGTATAAAACTGAGCTTTTCTGTGCTGAAAGTTATTGCACATCTATTAAGACACATATAACGCTTGGGAATTGGTATTTTGCTATTTATCAGTGAAAAAAAATTATCTAAAAATGTTCCATTTTCAGTATTGACTACATATTACACAGGAAACAATTGTTGCCGAGCATAAAACTCAGCCTTTGACCCACTTTTTCATCAACAATGTTAAAAATACCAATTGATTTGAGACTTAACATATTATTTATACATATTATTTTAACATTTATATACATTTATAACATGTATATGTCTGAGAGGAATTTGGGATTAAATGGGACATCAATTACCATGAGATTGAAAATTATGATTTAACATTTATAGACCTGTAATGGGAAAACTGGAAGCAATGCAAGTTGCAAATGTATGTATGCAATTAATTAACTTCATTACAAATAAAAGGCCACATAACAAAGCAGGGGTGCATTAAGCAATGTTGTGGTATCGCTAAACTTTAGCCAAATGAGTTTTTAAACTGGGCACAAGTCTAGCATTAAACATTTAATTAAACAATGTATGTGGAATAATTCACATGCAGCACTTTATACAAGTGGACTTTGGAAGGTGCACATGACTAGACTTGATAGTCAAAGGTCATCATTTTATTGTGATGTTGTATTGTCAATGTTAGTATGTTACATTTAAGTAAAAGTCTTTGTAACTCTACACTACATTGTCAGTAAATAACTGAAATGCCCGGAGAATGATAGGACAATGGAATCTCTCTCTTGTACCATTAATTTCCACAAGCACCTGCCGCGGTTGTGCCGACTGTAGCAATACAGAAGCTCTTTTATCAATAGCTTCACTAGATTTGGCATGGTGATAGAGGCTCCTTTAAAAACAGTATGGAGAGTGCATAGATGAGATTTCAGAGATAAATCAGTCTCTGGGGGGCCTCTAGTTTCACCCTCCCTTTCTTTACTCTCTCCCTTAAATAAAGACAAACAGTAAAAACGGCTTGAGTCAGGAGTGCACAGGCAAAAGGCTCTAGTTTCGTCTCAAATTGCTCGACTGATATGATAATTATGATACCTAAGCACCCACATCCTGTCAATCCACTCAAACGCCCAGAGAGGTGCATGAAAAATAAATGGCAGGTTGGAAGACGCTTGACCGCTCTGACTTTGGCGTCATAAGCTGGTTTTCATAACTGCGCTAACACTATATCCGGAAGAAAAAAAGCCTCATAAATAGGTAAGTTCATTTGGATCTGTGGGAACCCATTTTTTTCCCATCCTATTCGGACTAAAAGCACACGCTATGTAAAAAGAGGAAGGCCGCGGAGGATGAATGAGTAGAGGAAGTGCTCGTTCACTAAGCCTGGTGTGTGGCCAAGAGTGAAGGCGGACCACAATGGCCACCTTTGTGCCGCGGCTCCGCTCGCTGTGGGGGCTGCGCTAATCTGCTATTAATAAAAAAAGAGGAAAAAAAATCACCGAGCAACAAGTGAGCCGGGATGGCCGTGTGATGTAAGGCTGGAGATAACTATAGACACACAAGACGCCATTGTGGGTCGCTTGTCAACACACCGCCGTGATACACATCGGTCGTGTCAGCCCGGTTTGTATAGAGGAGGAATCTGCATGTGTGTGATTTGTCTTTGAGGCCGTTAATATGTCAGCGAGAGACTGTACTGTACCCGGGTGAAGTTCCCCTCGAAACTGTGAATGTCCAGCTGAGGCTTCTGGGCGTAGACGAAAGCTTTGATGGAGAAAAGGTCCTGAAAGAAAGAGAAAAAAAAAAGAATTCAAATACTTAGGAGTGTCTAGACCTAAAGGTGGTGGGTTATTGTGTATAGTGTATTTGATATAAAATAATACATATATGAATAACAAACTATCACCAATTCAATATCTGAGAACTGCCTGGAACAAACACATGCCACATATACTTTTCTAGAAACCCAATATGAAAACCACAGCTCTGTCTCTAGTTCCCTTCATTTTTAATTGATCTAATCACATACAGTGGCAACTAAACACTTGAAGAGCACTTGACTGAATGCGCTTGTTTAAGTTTGCAGTAGTCACTGGAGCAGCCATTACATCAAGTCATTACATTGACTCAAATGTGTCAAATATATTCTACAGTTACAAGGACCTAACATCACGTCACAGTTATTAGGCTAATAGAAGAGGAAAAAGAATAGCAGCACAGGATACCCCAACTGCAGGAAGTCTCTGAGTGCAGCCAACAGCCACTTTCAGTTTCCAGTCTGTTTCTCCATCCAACTGATCTGTCCTGATGAAACATGCACCTGCAAAAATACAGAATATCAAAAAATAATTGCATATACAATAATTGAAGAGCCATACACACAATTTAAACAAATAAAGAAAGCCAAAAAAAGACAGAAACTTGAAGTGCTTAGACCTGGCATCATTTAGGAAGGAATCATTTATTCGCGTTGTTGTCTTTTGGACTCTGAGTCTATAATAAAGTTTCAATAAACATCTTGGTAGAAGGTGAACCACACCATAAGTCAAACAGTATCCTGGTCACTTCATAGGAATGCTAGGAACCTCTACAAAGATGTAGGACCCAAAAGATGTTCTAGAGTGACACTAAAAGTAACCATTTCTTCCATGGCTCAATGCCGAAGTTTCCAAAGAATATATCTGGCTACCAAATATTGTCCCTGGCAAAGTCAACTAACTTGAGCAAACTACTTGAACAAATTGAGCTGAATCGACCATACTTGATCCACATAAAAACTGAATCATACAATGATAAAATGTCTTTACCACTGCAGTGCATTTGTTCAGAGTCTATTGAAGATGACAAAGCCGTTGAGGACACTTAATGTTCAGCAGTCGTGACCTGTATTGATCTGAGGTAATATTACATATGAAAGTAATGGATGAGACAAACCATTTGACAGAGAGGCTAAAGGGCAGTGCTAAAACGCCCCTGGAGAGTTAAATATGATAGAAACATTAACTAAGACGTCATCCATGGCTTTCTGCTGCTGCAAAGACAGTACAGTGTCTCACATAACATCAGTGTGTAACCAGAACCAAACCAGGACTAAACTAAGGACTGAATCAAGACTAAACCAGATTTTTTTAGATAATTATTTTGAGTGTACATTTTTATAAGATCCGTGGACTTTGTGGATCAGTCGAAATTTGACACCCACCAAAATCAATGCAAAAAACGGCATAGACATTTTATTCTAACTTTGTGAAACAAAATGTAACAAATGAAATAACAAACCTAAAATATAATATACAGTGAAAATAATGTAATTTCCCACATTATATATCTACTCATAATATCAGCTCCAGTATCAGCCTCATTCACTGATCCACCTATCTAGCTGCTAGGCTTGGATCAGCACCGATATCCAGTATCCGTATCAGTGCATCCTTAATTGCAGTGATAATAAATGTATGATATATTGTGCCTTATGAGAGATGTGTCTAGTAGTACAAAGACATCACAAGTCTCTGCCAAAGCATATTGACACGTTAAGGATGGATGGAAATAATGCCCTCTGAACATTTCCTCTTGGGCCAGGATCTAAACAGTCTCATCGATTAATTGGCATCTGCATCATCAGTCACAGGACGAATGTGACATAAATAATATGAATCACAGTCTGCCGTGACCGGACGAAGGCAGAGGATTGTGGGACGTTCCCATATGTCATCAGAATGACCCTGACAGCACCTCGGGGCACACAAAGTTCAACTGGACACTGCTTTATTCTCTAAAAGGTCATCTTGGTCATGTCCACATTTAATGAAATTATTAAGCTATTGTTTTTTGTATACTTGAATAATGTACATAGATAATAACACTTTGCTTACCATTTTTCTCAGATGTCCTCAGAAAGATCATGTCTGCAGGAATCCTCTGGTTCTATAGAGAAAGAAGAAATGATCAACTACAGCTTTCTTTTCAGCAACACAGTAGTTCAATTTGGGGTAAAACAAACCAATAGCAAAGCTTGTACCTTTTCAACAATGATCATATCGCCCACTTGTATATCCGAACTCTTCACTTGGACTTTCCCTGAGAGACACAGGGAAATATGAGATTAACATTAGTGAGAACCCAAATCGCTAACAAAAGAAAAGACAAAAATATAGATATAGGATAATTACATTGTTTAATTTCATATTGTAGAGACAGAAATATTTGTACAATGAGTCACACTTCATTATAAATATATCCTCCATGCACATCCACTTAACTCCCTACATGCCTGGTGCACTGAAAGGGTGCGAAAAGTTACAGCCTCAGCCCCTGTCACTGATCTGACGCTGGGGGATTGCCCGCACAATCAACAAAAGGACACATCTTAGATCATACGGTCCTGAGAAACCAAGAGAAAATCAATGCTCTTACAGCCGGAGGATTGACTTCTGTTACAAGTGTAGATGCAGTGGCTCTTAATTGCATGGGGAGAGCTCGACTGTACGCGGGAATATCAGCTATCATAATGTCGGCAAACAGTGACAGCCAAAAGGAGCTCGGTGGATAGGGTTGCTGCAGCAGTCACCTCACTCACCTCGGACCGTGAGCTTACTGTAGAGCTGAGAGTTCATCTCTTTGTCCCGCTGGCAACGCCGAACCTCATCCACGGCCTCACGCACCATTGTCACCGCCATTACAAAACCCTGAGAGGAAAATATTATCACCATACAAAACAATAACATGAACAAACTTCCACTGAGTTTCACATTGCCATTTGATGACAACTGGTATTGTTATATGCTTTTGAATGATTTTGCAATAATGAAGCAATAAAAGACATATATTTCAAATAAAACATCAAAATTTAGAGAAGTTAAGCTTTTGACTGTTTTATGATATATTCAAAAACAATTACTTAAAAAAATAGCTGCACAATGAACATAGCAAATCTTCTATCAAGTATAACCTGGGAAAAAAAATAATTTTGAAAAATATGGCCACAATGTTTTATTGTGGCCATATTTTTCAAAATGAAGAATCAGTCATATTGTATAGTATTGTATTTAAAGTTTAAAAAAAGCTTCATATTAAGAAACTGACCCTGTTCTATGATGTAAAGTAGGTCATTTGTAGTCTATAGAGGCCAGAGGAAGAACTGAAGTAAAACTCAACTACTATTGTTCAAAGTGGTAACCCACAAAGTCTGATCTGATGTTGCTACGGAGGCCAGGAAAGGGACTAAAGTAAAACAACAAATACATATAAATATATTTCTTCTAAGTGTGTGGTGCATTTACCAGCGGGGCCCAGTACGTGTACAGATATCCGATTTTTAGCGACGGCACAAACTGCGAACAGGCCACGACCAGAAAGTAGAGATTGAGGAAGAACTTGAACTGTTGATAGAGAACCTGAGAGGAGACAGGCACAACATGTCAGCCGGGTCAGTCCAGACGATGACAGCTATCAACAGCACAGAGAGGATGTGAGGGATACGCAGCTCACGGGATGGGTTACTGTACGTGTCCCGAAGTGGAATAAGATACATGTTAATGCCGTTAACTTTACATTAAGCTAATGGAAACTCTGACACGTCTGTTTCAAATGGCATTGTAGACATGGACGACACATGGCAGGATTACTTCAAACAAGAGAAATGGACCTGATGATTAAAATAATGGATGAAGGGAAGAGAAACTTAATGTTACAAAATCCAGCTTTGGTTTTGGCCAATCAGACATCCCCTAAATCACAAGTCCGAACATGCACACGTTTGACTTCACAGGGGACACCTTGCTAATGGGCCATCCATCAGCTACAACATTCATCTAAGGTCAAATTTTGAATAATGTTTGCAATAATGGGAGCCTAGTGTCTGGTCACAGATTATCACAGACAAAGAGATCAATAGAGGGTTGTCTAGAGTTAACGAACCTCCCGACCTTTAAGAGAAAATGCACACTGCTAAACTCAATTTGTGTGTATTTAATAATTCAAAGTGCAGTGTGAAAAGCAGACGCTTGGTTCAGGCCTGATTACAATATTAGCTTCTCCATTGGACAGCTGACATTTGTGGTTTAAGGAAAATGTAGGTCTTTTAATTATCAGTCTTTAATAAGTAACTCGGACTTCTATCCCCAACAGAGTAAAGTCTTACATACATTCAGAAACAACGGTGCAGTTTTTAACAGCTATGAACAATTGCCACATCATATTATCCTAAGCTATAACTAACAATTTGTATCTCTTTCTGTATTTTATGTTTACTTTGTCATTTCATTAAAAAAAAATAGTAATGTTTACAGTGAGCAAAAGAGAGAAGACCTACTCACCCCAGGCACAAATGTGATGACGTTGTACTTCTGGTTTTTAATGGCGTTTTTGGGGTACTTCTCCTCACATTTCTCTGGACAGCCGAGCCACACCGTCCTCGCCTTAAGCTCCTTTTTTCTTAGACAGCAACGGGCCAGACAATCACAGCAGCTGAGAAAAAGAACATATTTAATGTACAGTCTCACACTCACTCAATGTTACACCAAAATGTAATGGTTGGTGATGAACACAATTACTTTTACAGACTTTATTAGACATACTGTAGTTCTGTGTGTAATCAGTTCTTGTTTTAACCATCAAAGCTCTAAAATTATACAGCTTTCATCATTAACCTGTTATCGACTGAAGTTTACGAAGCATATGACAAACACTGAATTACTAATAGTTGGATGTGACCTGACTGCACCTGGAAAAGTGTCCGTGTATACCGTCATGCTGATCGACTTGGCTTCTACACTTTTTAAGCAAGTTGGCAAAACACGGAGCTAAATAAATCAACTTTGGTAAAAAGTCCTGTTTATGTTGGCTTTGACGAGCCGTGTCTCCGTGCGCGGTGAGTCCAGATTCATAACAGTGATTATTTAGGCAAATGAATGCTATTCAAATAATATGGCATTTGAACAGCGGGAGCTTATTCACAGTGAATTATTTGCCTTTTATAATCCCACACTAAGCACACATAAAATTACTGGAAAGCATCAAACTGGTCAGCTGTGAAAAATCCGATTTGTTCATTAGCGAGAGGAGGAGGGTTCGGTCGATCAATATGCAGTTAGAGCTACTGATGATCTGCTAACAATAAAACTAAATCTGAATATTCCTCTATGAAATTATCTTTATGTAAACAGTAAATGAAGCTTGTTTATAAATGCTACACTCCGTTGTATTGGCATAAACAAACAAACAGATGTCTCTTTGCCAGAGTCTTTAGAGGACACAACCTGCCACATGAATTATAGCTGTATAAACTAACATTGTTCTGTTTGACCTGAAAATCTTTTTGGATTGATGGTGCGCATCGAGGAAACCGTCCAAAAACATGCCCTTATCCTCTCTTTGCACTTCATGCACAACTACCGGTGCGTTGGAAACACAAACTGATCATCGCAGGTACGACTACTGAAAATATACATCAACACAACTCATTTACTGAACAGCAGAACCACACAAAGCAACTGAAATTAGCTACAATGTTAATCTATTTTCTATTAAATGTAAGGCAGGACAATGCAAGGACCAAATATCCACACTGATTTTGAAAATGATGAATTGTGTTTTTTTGTGGTGACACATTTATTTAGATTTCAGTGCTACACTACAAATAATTGTTGAGTCAAATTAGTATGAGAAAATCACTAAACTGATTGTTTCTTAGGATTACTGCAAATGTAAAATTCACATAATACAGGAAAATTGCAGTGCATGAAACTGTATATTGGCCAGCCCTAGCTAAAAGCATATCTGACCAAATGGGAGTTTGTACAATTAATATTTAAACAAAATATGTGTGGTGGACTCTGTGCTGAAGTAGAGTCAGTAAAGTGGGCCACTGGTCTGTGAGAACAAGAAGAGAGAGTAGGCGTTTTTAATGTGGGGCTGTAGGTGGTAGTCTTAAATAGTGTAAAAACTCCAGTAGCTGACTGTGAGTACAGAAATGCTTCCAAATGGATTACTGTACAAGTATTTTTGGGCCCATTGTGACTGCAATAAAGACTGAATGGTGGAATGATTTGAGATATACACTACAGCAGAACACATGAAATGAGATTGCTGAATTTCTTTTACTTTGCATTAGAACCAGTCTGACGGGATTACAAATACATGAGCTATAATAACAACCACCCAGAGGAGTGGTTCTCAAACTGAGGTACGATTTTATAAAGAAAAGATACCATGAAAACCAGTTATTGCAATACTTTACAAACTTGAAGGTTGGTGTATGTACCTGCCACAGAGGACCTTCCAGCCTCCGAAGGGGAACCAGCCCAAGCCTCTCTGTCGCTGGTTGACTCGGGCCCGGGGCAGCGTCTGGTAGTCGCTCTCATCATTCTCAAATCCTTCTTCTGACATCATCAGAGGCATTTCATCCAGGTTGGACGTGTCATCTTCCAGCGAGAATCTGACAAAAATGTCAAATTATTCATTTTTTAGAGAAGAATTGTATAATGTGCAAATATGATATGGACTGACTTGAAAAACCGCAGAAAATTACTTCAGAAGGGTTACATAAAACATATTGAAAGCATTTTATAGCATGCCATAGACTGAAAATGCATTGAGAAGTCCTTCATGTATTATTCAAGAGGCCCCTGGCTGCTCAGACAAAGTGCATCATGGCTATTGCGCTGGATAAAGAATTCATTTGAGTTTGGTTGGGGCATTTTACAACTAGAATACCTCAAAAACAACAAAGTAATAACAAAATGAAGAGTACAGTTTGTAGCATGAGACATTACACATGAAAGAGTGCTGTGGCGATCCATAGGGATAAGCTTGTAAACAGACATGAGTCTAGCATCAGTTGGATTAAGTGAGATTAAGATGATCCAACTTAGATTCCCACTCGTGCTCACTGAAAGAGCAGCAAAAGCACTGCAGACTGCTGTGAGCCTAATAGTGATCATACCTAAACATGCCAGGAAAATAAGATATTAAGTCTTTGAGCCATGCATTATTTGATCTCACAACTATTGTGTTTTTACATGAATTCCATTTTGATAATTCTATTGGTAAATCTTTGAGAAAGTATCTGCCTGATAAATGTGCGTATAGGTTTTCTCAATTGTTGATGTGTTTATTGAGAACAACAGTCACAGTTATGACACAACCACTCAGACAGCAAAAATGTGGTCATAGTTCATCAGGCCTGTGGGAAGAATAACAACAGCCTAAGTCCTTCCTCGTTTTTGGCTGATCTTTTAACTTACACGCAATAAGACAATGATATGACTCCAGTTTCAGTCAGATGGAACAAAGAGCTTCTTTATTAGACAAGACTGATGGCCATTAAACGTTCGCAAAACATCTAGGGTACATTCATGAAGGTATAGAAAATACGAGCTACGCGTTGTTGTTTTAGAATGTACTATCTGCATCAGTTTCACCCGCTAAAATATAATATTAAAGGCAATCAGAAAAGCCAAATAATTATTACAATCGATTGCTACAATTGTTCTTTAGCTTGACGTACCTGTGAGCCAGTTCAAGTCTTTTCCAAAGTGTTTTACAAGCTCATTCTGGTTCAGTCTCCAGGGTTATGACAGTCAGGTGAAGCTTGTCAAAGAAGGCTGTAAAGACCACCAATTATATCTACCGGTTAGTTATTTCCGCATACCACAGGTTTAAGGCTTGTTTTTTATTCGTCTGAGCAGGATGGGTTTGTTTCCTGGAGACGCGGAACGGGTAGCTGTCAGCTGAGTGTGGGCTGTCACACAGAGCTAGCAACACAAGCTAACAACTAAACAAGAAACAGTGATTCGGCGGAGAGGGACCATGCTCATGATGTAATATTGTATTAAAAGGGCCAGCGGAGCCTCTCCGTACCTTGAGAGTCTTGCTGAGTTGTAATACGGTATTCTCCTCGAGTTCTTTCTCACCGGATATAACGGGATGCTGTCAGCCATCTTGGCTGGGGCTGGACGTGCTGACGTCACATTAGGACGTGCCCTTCCCTCACGGTGTGTTCACTTTCTACACTAGTTCACCGACAACGCAGAAAACAAAACCTCTACACTAGGACAGAGCCTGTACTTTTACCAAAAAATGTTTAAAGCAACATACAATACTAGAGCAATACTCAATTATGTAAAACAAGCAAACAGTCTTGTGTGGCAGAGATTTAATCTAAGGTCAAGAAACGAAATGTTTTAAACATGATAATTATATCGGCGAAAACAGCGTGTCGCCGATATTATGGAATCACGTCGGTGCGCGTCCGCGTCCGCGTCCGCGTCCGCAGATCCTAGCTGTGAACGCGATAACTCAAAAAC
>JAVQKC010129898.1:0-12323 GCA_036025475.1 Philypnodon macrostomus
AAAGTAGCACCTTTTGCTCTGATTACTGCTTTGCACACACTCTGCATTCTCTTGATGAGCTTCAAGAGGTCGTCACCTGAAATGGTGTTCACTTCACAGGTGTGCCCTGTCAGGGTTAATCAGTGGGATTTCTTGCCTTTTCATGAAAATAAAGAAAACCCATTGAATGAATGAGGTGTGTCCAAACTTTTGTTCTGTACTGTATATTGAATTCAATATTTCATCAGGACACTAATAGCAGTAGTCTCCTGTGTAAGACAAAAATACAATGTCAACTAAAATTGTGGTAAACTCCAAAACACATGATAATATATATTTTTACCATCTCACCCACCCCTAATTATCATTTTGCTAATGTTTATTGTTTATTTTGTTGGTGATACCTGATGTGGTGATGTTCTATCCAACAATCACACTATTCATCAGGCAGCCTGCTCTATCATTTCATCACATTTGTGCTACAGTTCTCAGTGGTATAACGATTAACATTAGGCCTTCAGACATCAAACCAAAACTCTCTGTAAATGTTTTGGTGTAAAAAGTTCCGATACTTGACCACTGATCGATTGTGTTTTGTATGTGCTGCTACTGCTGCAGTTACCTCAGCTGCTTCTTCTATGCGGAGAAGTCCCTGCTGATGATCGCTGAGTTGCCAATTCCCGACTCCATATTCGGACTGGTCTTTCAGATGACTAACTACCTTTTTGGGGCATTCTTTATGTCCGTTATTCTTGGACAGGTAGTTTTATTGTGTGTTGTTGTGTATATTTTGTGTATTTTGGTAAATGAATGGAGTTTTTAAACGCAAGATACTGACGGAACAAAAACATAAAACATTGGGCAGACAGGGACAAGCCAGGCCCCATTTTTACCAGGCCACATATACTTCCAGGTCTCTCTGCAGTCGTCCCATAACCCTACAGAAGTGACCAAAAGTTTCGATAAAGTCACCCCAGCCCTTGAGCGCTCCTCTAACACCCACACGCCTCTCCACAGGTATCTCCGTTGTTACTACTACGCAGTCCGCAGTCTCATCAACATCGGGGGCCTGAATGAGCCTCACACGGTGTTTGAGATTTTCTTTCAGATGACTAACTTTTTCACGGGCGTCTTTGTGTTCTCCAGTTTACTTGGACAGGTAACAGAGACTAGAGCAGCCCGTAGCATGAGTCTGAATCCTAGCGTCCCCAGCTCTCCAGGATAGTTCTAGAATTTCCTCTCTTCATAGAAACTCTCCAGCCCCCTTCTCAAACCGTTGATAGGTCAAAATACATGTAAACTCACTAATATATTTGTTTAATTAAATTGCAATACTAGCACTAGAGTGTTATACAATTTATAAAGAACACTTAACAACTCTCACACACACTGGTATTGATGAGTTGCCCTCTGTAGCCACATCTGCCCTGGTGCAGACTGACGAAGACATAGTGGCTCTATGTACCACACGCACCATAGCAATTGCATAAAAAACTAAATTCAAGACGATTTAGCCTCAAAGCACACTTTGTCCATATCGATGGGTGAGAATCTAAAGAGCATAATTAACATTTGGGTTAAAATTCAGATATACATATCAAATGAAAGCTGATCTTGAACCTTTTTACAGCCTAATTATCACAATTATATTGCCAGTCAAATTAGGGCTATTTACAGAAGACCCACATTTCCGCCCTTAAGTTTGTCACCCCTTGATCATTAGTTTTTGAGATGTTTCAGATGGTGTTATTTGTACTGCTCACTATATCATTGATTTGTGTCAGATGAGGGATGTCATTTGTGCTGCCACGGCTGGTCAGACATATTTCCGCACCTCAATGGACAACACTGTGAGCTATATGGTGACCAACCACATCCCATCTTTGGTCCAGAACAGGGTCCGCACCTGGTACACCTACACTTGGGACGCCCAGGGCATGTTGGGTGGGTACACAAACAAAACAATTGCCTTGCTTTTGTTTAAGCCTCGTATTATGTTCAAATGAGTTTGTGCTGATGTCTACAGATGAGTCTGAGCTTCTGGATAAGATGCCCCTTGTGATGAAGACGGCCATCGCTGTGGACATCAACTTAGAAACCTTCAAGAAGATTGATCTGTTCAAGGTACGTAATAATAATCAAAAAATTTTGCAATTTTTTGGGGGGTGTTTTTATTTTTTTTAATTCATATACATTTATTTAGAAATATCAATTTTAAGCAAAGACTATTTGAGCTCAAATTTAATCTAGCTCAAGCCATTCACTTTTATCAAAATTCGATATTTCATTTTAGCCTTGACACAACTCAAAATGAGTATAAGCCTGATTAATTGTTTTTTTCTCAGTTATTTACTTTTTAAATTGAACTTGAAATACAAAAAGCATCACATCATTTTCCACAGGGCTGTGATCAGCAGATGTTGGTAGACATGTTACTGAGGCTGAAGTCCATCATTTACCTTCCAGGAGACTTTGTGGTCAAAAAGGTCAGTCAAAACCACCCCCATAAAACTCTGGAGGATTTGTTTTGCCGGACTTTCAAACGCTGCATGTTTCAGGGCGACATCGGCAAAGAGATGTACATCATTAAGAGCGGAGCCGTGCAGGTGGTGGGAGGACCGGACAACAGTATAGTGTTTGTGACACTGAAGGCCGGCTGTGTCTTTGGAGAAATCAGGTCAGATTAAAAAGGACTACAATCTAGAAAATCTAGTTTGATTTGGAATAAGGTGTGAGATTATATTGTAAATAGTATGATCAACACTGACTGGATTGAAAGTACATATCATGATGGTTTTATGAAGACACTGATAACAGGAGTCTTCTGTGTCATGATCTTGGCTTTTTATATTCTTACTATAGCGCCCCCTACCCCTAATTTTCAACATTTTAATTTGGCATTGGCTGTTTTTCCATTATAACTGGAAAGTAAGGTACTAAACCAAACTGATTGAGAAAAACGTAATTTCACTCAATTCCCTTTTGTTGCTTACCAGTCAAATCTATGTTTGTTAGGGCTTTTCCAATATGAGGAATATAATAATTACGTTAAGTCATAAATTTACGCCATTATTGTAACTGATTATTTATTTGGTACTGTTAGATACGTATATTTATATGTTTATTCCAAATGAGACACAATGTAACATTCGTGTAGTAATAATAAATAATAATATTATTATTTAACTTTTATTAAATTATGATTTAGTTTTTGTTTGCATAATTGAAATTTCTGTTTAAATCTCATTAATTTACTTAACTCTGACTTTTGTACAGTTTGCTGCAGTCATCCAAAGATGGAGGGAACCGTCGCACAGCTAACGTCAAGGCTTATGGTTTTGCTAACCTCTTTGTTCTGGAAAAGAAGGATCTGTTTGACATTCTGGTCCATTACCCAGAGTCTCAGAAAGTATTGGCCAGGAAGGGAAGGTGAGTCTGTTATAGCAATGGCATACAGTATAAAAACGCATGCACCGATTATCAGATAAACGTGGGACGATCTCGACGATATCGACCTGTACAGATGGCTGATGTTAACCAGATGTTCAAAAAAGATAACTTCTCATTTTTAAGTTTACAAATGGCAACAAATCCCTAATAAAACCCCATATGTATGAATGTGTTTGTGTGACTGTATGACTGTGGTGGAGTGTCTAGAAAAGCGCTAGATAAGACTAATGCATTGTTGTTGTGGTGGTTGTGGTGGTTGTTGTTGTTGTGGTTATGTTTGTGGTGGTTGTGGTGGCTGTGGTTGTTGTGGTGGTGGTGGTGGTTGTTGTGGTTGTTGTGGTGGTGGTGGTGGTGGTGGTTGTGGTAATTATGTTTGTGGTGGTTGTGGTGGTTATGTTTGTGGTGGTTGTTGTTGTTGTTGTGGTGGTTGTGGTGGTTATGTTTGTGGTGGTTGTTGTTGTTGTGGTGGTGGTTGTGGTGGTTATGTTTGTGGTGGCTGTGGTGGTTATGTTTGTGGTGGTTGTGGTGGTTATGTTTGTGGTGGTTGTTGTTGTGGTGGTTATGTTTGTGGTGGTAGTTGTGGTGGTGGTGGTTGTGGTGGTTGTTGTTGTAGTTGCTGTGGTTATGTTTGTGGTGGTTGTGGTGGTTGTGGCTGTTGTGGTGGTGGTGGTTGTGGTGGTTAGGTTTGTGGTGGTTGTTGTTGTTGTGGTGGTGGTTGTGGTGGTTGTTGTTGTTGTTGGGGTTATGTTTGTGGTGGTTGTGGTTGTTGTGGTGGTTGTGGTGGTTGTTGTTGTTGTTGCTGTGGTTATGTTTGTGGTTGTTGTGGTGGTTGTGGTCGTTGCTGTTGTTGCTGTGGTTATGTTTGTGGTGGTTGTGGTTGTTGTGGTGGTGGTTGTTGTGGTTATGTTTGTGGTGGTTGTGGTGGTTGTGGTTGTTGTGATGGTGGTGGTTGTTGTGGTTATGTTTGTGGTGGTTGTTGTTGTTGTGGTGGTTGTTGTTGTTGTTATGGTGGTTGTTGTTGTTGTTGTTGTTGTGGTGGTGGTTGTGGTGGTTGTTGTTGTTATGTTTGTGGTGGTTGTTGTTGTGGTGGTTGTTGTTGTGGTGGTGGTAGTGGTTGTGGTGGTTGTTGTTGTTGTTGTGGTTATGTTTGTGGTGGTTGTGGTGGTTGTTGTTGCTGTGGTTATGTTTGTGGTGGTTGTTGTTATGGTGGTGGTGGTTGTTGTGGTGGTTGTTGTGGTTGTGGTGGTTGTGGTGGTTGTTGTTGTTGGGGTTATGTTTGTGGTTGTTGTTGTTGTGGTGGTGGTTGTTGTTGTTGTGGTTATGTTTGTGGTGGTGGTTGTTGTTGTTGTTGTTATATGTTAAGGGGTATTTGTTCATTTTCAGAAAACTGATGAAGGCGAAGGGTCCTGCTGCGGCTAAGGTGGAAGAGGAAAAGAAGAAGGGGCTGGCTCTGTTCGGCCCCAAACCAGCAACACCCAAATTCCTGCGGGCCTTCGGAGGGACCATCAACCGGAAAATCATGGACACAATTCGTGTAAGCATCTTTAATTCTGATATTGCTTTAACCTTAAAAGTTACTGCAGCTAATAGCATTTTTTTTTGTTTCTTCCCATTTCAGACCACCTCATGATGTGGATGTTAAAAAATACACTATAAATACTGAAGCCTGTTTATGAACGCCGTTGTGTTTTTATTGTACACAAGTGTCTCATATTTTGTACTGTGGGTTGCTTAGAACTATTCATAATACATTCATAATTTACGAACAAACATGTTTTAAGTCTGAGCTGGTGCCCCAAGTGGTTGCTGTTTTATGCTAAGCTATTATTCTGCAGCCAGAGATAATTACACTGTATCTGTTTCATTTGAACACTGAATAAACCATTAACATTAACAGTTTTTATATTTTTTTGCACATTGAGTCAGGCTGTTAGCAGTAGAAGGAGTCTCCACAGTGAGACAAGGCTATCTGTAGCTAATATCATGTGACAGACTGAATTAAACCCACATAAACAAAGCATGCCTAAGCTAAATAACAGTGCATCTTTATAGACAAATATTTATTTTGTTATTTTCATTTGTGAACATTAAGAACAAAAGTATATTATTTATTTAACTACATAATACAATACAGAACAGCCATGTACAGTCAAATTAGTTTTAATAAAACCACATTCTACCACCCCAGGGGCATTTAGGTTCTCGCTCAGCATTTGGGAAAATGTGATTTTTTTTTCCTATAAAATGGTATATATTGGTATATCTTATATATTCTGGGGCAAGGGACATATGGAATTTGAAAGTGCCTCAAAAGGGCCCTGATCCTGACATTGGACACTTTATTTTCTTGGTCGGAGGACACTGACTGGTCCAATTTAAGTGCGGGTGTGTCTAAAGGGAATTAATGAAGTATTAATTGGCTTAGTTGTTTGGATTTGCACTGCCCGTGGTAGACCTGTTGTGTATGGTGTAGTCCATTGAGAAGATGTTCAGCAGGTTGAAGCAGCTCGTGAAAACTCCAGAACCTCCACCACAAGACCCTCCTCCACCGGCCAAGGTACGAGAGAACATAAAAAAATAAATTTCTAATGAACCATTATTGTGTTGAGTCTTTAAATGTAATGAGTACCTTATGATATGATACGATATAGTACTTTATTGTATCCCATGGGAACAATAAAGTCTGAACTGTCCTATACAGAAAAGTCCTATACAAACAAGACACAAATACATACACAACCACAAGAGGTCAGTAGAAACACCCAAAAATATTGCACAATGTGATTTTTTGAATTTAATAGACAGGAATAAATGTTGTGCTTGTGTGTTATAATTTTAATGCATTTTTGAGCATTGTCGGGAGTAAGGTCGAGCAATATGGCATTTCTATGTCGAAATTCACAATACAGATCAGAAAATGGCTAATAAGTAAGGTGATATTTTGGAGCCGTATTTGGTTCTCCATAACCAGAGTCTGACGGGAACAAAACTACCTGATATATTATTATTTTGTACAATAACAGGAAGAAAAACCACCTGAGAAAAAGGAGCCTCCAAAGAAAGATGAAGAGAAGAAAGAGGAGGAGAAGGAAGAACACAAACCAGGTGAGACTGTGATGGTGTGTTATCATCGGTTTATATCCTTATATTTCCATATAATATTCTATCATTATATGATATTATATTCTTTTTGGATGTTGGTGAGTTAAAAAAAATGCTTACTTTTGTGTTTTAGCTCCCAGTGCTGCACCAGCCCATGCCCCCGCTGCCCCCGGAGCTCCTGCGGCTGGTGCCAACCCCGAGGCAGTTGAAGGGTAGGAGAGAAACATTTACCCATATGGATGACAAAGCTCAGTTTTAGATCATTAATGTGGTTAAAATGTTGGTGCTGTGTAAGACAATATTGGATGCACATCTCTGTTTACACATAAGCTTAGTTCAAACTGTTGTATCTGGCGTCATATGATCCTGAAACGTGCAGTCTTCTCTGACCTGACGGGTTTTCATCTGTTTTCAGTCCGTTTTGTGTTTATTGTTGTGGTCCTTACAGCAATGTGACTCTCTGACTGCGAGCCTAAAGAAGGAGAGCAGATTATGAGATTAGAGGTATTTGTGGCCGACAGTGATCAGAGAGAGGCAGGTCGCTCAGTGTTGAATCAAAAATCTTCTGCTTCAGACTGTACCAACCACACAACTGACACCCTGGTCCACGCTGTATCAATGGATGGTACAGTGAATATTTGGCAATGTCAGCTTAGGAAGGTTCTCAGTGTGGTCCTCACTTTTATACTGCAGTTATGTCCTTGAGCAAGACAACTCACCCACTCTGCCTGAGCTACTTTATAAGGTCAGAAAGGCTGGTGGTGTGGTATGGCGGTCTTTGTCAGTCTGCCCCAGAGCAGCTGTGACAAGAGAAATGGTTTACGGGTTAAAGTCAATTGTGTTTTGCATTTAAACAAAGAAATATAATATTTTTTACTCAGACTTAGTAAAACTAAACCTGGATAATACTGTTGAAATATATATAATGCAAAATGTAATATGTAAAAAAATAAGACCAAACATAATTATAAATGAATAATTATTATTTTTGTTTGTTTGTTTGTTTTGTAGTGAAGAAGCTCCACCTCCCCCGCCCCCTCCTGTGGTCTATTCACGTTATGCAGATGACCACTTGAGGGACCTGGCCAAAAAGCTGCAAGAGCGAACAGAGCAACTGAGAGAGAAGGTTATAGACCCATATGCCACTTCTCCAGAGATCACTCCACCTGTCAGTAAGTATATGGACATTCACACTGGCGGTATTATCTCATACCACTAGAGCTGGGGCATCCAAACCTTTGTTATACAGGGTCATATTTAAAAAGAAGTGGAATTGTGTACATGCTGATACTCTATATACTATAAATCATTGATTACTCCTATAGCACCAGCACTAATCTAAGTAAATACTGCTAATTTTAAATGCTAAGGGGCCAAATTAAATCTTACCAAGTACCACGTCTGGCCCCTGGGCTGCACTTTGGACATGTCTGCTCTGGAGGGCAGTTAACAAATATACCTACAAAAAAGTAATCCTAAATATGGATACTCTGGCTTCCGCTCAGCACCATCTAAAAAATAAACAGTGAGTAAATGTGAGATTATCCAGGGTCATGTTCCCTACCTAAGGCCCATAGTGGTTGGGGTAGGCTCCTGGCAATTCTATTCAATTTTGTGTTATTTGTAATGCCCAAAAAAGTGCCTCACATGGCTTTACAGAAAGAGATGCAAGCAAGCCATAAACAGAACATAATGACTGTGTCTCTTTTTTAGCTCCTATTTATAGGAAGGAGGACTACATTAGGCTGAAGGAGGAGGAACGCATTGCGAAGGAGGAGGCAGAGAAGAAGAAAGCAGAGGAAGCAGCGAAAAAGGCAGAAGAGAAGAAGAAGAAGGATGAGGAGAAGAGGCTGGAGGCGGAGAAGAAGGCCGAGGAGGAGAGGATCGCCGCAGAGGCCCAGAAGAAGAAGAGGGTCCGCCCTGAGATCCACTTTACCTGCGTCGACGTGATCTTTCACCCCATAGAATGCCAGATGGACGCAGTTCTGGGAAACACCTTAGATCCTTTTACGGGTAATACACAGGGCAAATAAATCACAAACATCTGGTATTTGAATTACCCCGGTATACCAGCCCCGCCTACAAAACAGGTGAAAACAGCGAATCATTTATTGCCGAACCATTCACGTGTCTGGTGTTAGTTGGTGTACTATACGCCCGTAAACCCCACCCTTGAAATTGAATGCAAAAAATAAGAGCCCAGACTAACATCTTTCTATAAAATAAGAATTAGTCGTGGTTGGCCAGGTTAGATTTGAATATGGTGAGAGTTGTTGATGACTTGATACTCAGGAAGACCACAACGTCAACTTCAATTTACATTTTATTTGTATAGCCCTATATATCACATCATAATGCCCTCAGAGAGCACCTTACAGAATGAGAAACTATAAAAAAGAATACTAGTTAAACAAACAAATTGACTTTCCCAGGACATGCCCTATCCTTTGATCCTCTACTTACCCCGTCTAAGGCCTGTAGTTGCTGGGATAGGCTCCATTAACCAACATTCTATAGTAAATAAACCCAAACCCCACAGTAATACACAATAGCATGCAATTAGGCTAATTCTATATTCATTTTAAAGTAACCAATAAGTATCAGGATCTGGTATCGTCACTTTACATATTGAAATCGTCCGCACTCATGACCTTCTTCTCCACAGATCGTCGGTATATCGGTTGGATGACTGTAGTGGCCTTGGCGTTTAATTACAATGTATGGTTCTGCACGGCTCGGCTGGCCTTCCCCTTCCACAACGAAACCTTCAACCCCTTCTGGATCTTCTTTGACGTTCTCAGTGACCTAGTGACTGTTATCGACATAGTCATCTGGCAACCCCGGCTACAGTTCGTCAAGGCTGGAGATATTATTGTAAGATGCACAATGTAAAAATATGGAATAACTTTGGGGCAGTGGGTTCTGACTTACTTGGGCTCTTACCAGTGGAAGATTGATCTAGGAGCTCAGATTTGACCTGATTTAGACATGATCTGGGCCCGGATAAGACATGGAAAAAAAGACAGCAGAGCATAAACTAATGCCCTGATGATTCAACGATCTTCCCAGATTAGCCTTGATACTTGAGACTTCATATCACAATCCCCATATTGCCCACCCCTAGATTATATCAGTCTGGTTTTAGTCCCATAGATTGGTACCGTAATCTACACACATGTTCTGAGAGGCATGTGATTCTGGTGGAAGAGTTCATATTTTGGTCTTCTATCAAGTGTTAATGATTCCAGACAGGTTTAAAGTGTGCTGTGAACTGAACAGAGGGTCTATATTTTTTATTTAATATTCAGAAAAACTATTTACCTTTTCAGAAAGACAGAGCAATGGCTAAACAACATTACCGGAAATCCTCAAAGTTTAAGGTAATTTTTTGCCCCCAAACAGTATCAGAATGGTGCACAGGAATATGAATTAACTTACTGTTTCCACAGATTGATTTGTTCAGTATCTTCCCGTTCGACCTTCTGGGTTTATATTTTCAATTCTCATCTGTGTACCGACTCAACCGCTTCGTCAGGGTAAGAGCTTGAGCAAAAATGTGTGAAAATTAATCTTAGTACAATCTAAAAACAGCAATATATGTTACTTAAGTAAATGTTTCTATATTATTATTATTATTATAAAAATATTATTATATTTTTGTATTTTCTTCTATTTTATTTATTTATTTATTTATTTATTTATTTATTTATTAGGACAGTGCATATAGACCCTTTCAAAGTCTGTAACAGAAAGGAATGGAGGCAAGAACGTAATACAATTTCAATGGAGAAATTAGAATTAACCACAAAATATGGGCAAATATTTCCCTCCACTCTCTACATGTAGGTGATGTCAGAGCCTGGGTAGGAAACATTAGTGATAGTTATGTTTATTTAATGTATACAATAGTATACAGGTGGCATTATGGCTGGTGGCAAAATTTCAGTTCTTACAGAAATGTTGAAGATCACAATAGTGTTTTTTATTATTTTATGCTCAGAATAATTGTATCTCTCACCACAAATCACACTTTTTTACAAAGTTAACTCACAAGTCGCCTCCATTCCGGAACGCTGAACATTCCGTAAGACAAACATTTTAAAGGGTCTCAACATATGAACAAAAACATCACAGTAAATATGCCAGAATTTGCTACAGTAGCCATGTAGACATTGACACAACATCACACGTCACTAAGTGTCTTGCCCAAGGGCACAGCGGCAGCAAAAACCAGAGTCTCTTCAACGCCAATATCACAATGCCACTTCACTTTGATTTTATCACAGATTACCATACAATTTCTATACCGTGTCTCATACCACTGATGCTGCATTTTTGCCCCAGCTCGAATCCTTCTTTGAATTCAGTGATCGTCTGGAGAGCATCATGGCCAAAGCCTATATCTGGAGGTAAAAACAAATGCCTGTTCTAGTTTACACACATTATTATGGGTGTGTTGTGCTCACAGAGTGGCTCGAACAACAGGATACCTTCTATTCGTGCTCCATATAAACGCCTGTCTTTACTACGTGGCCTCGGTTTACCAAGGCCTAGGGACGAGCACGTGGGTGTACAGTGGTGAAGGAACAGCGTGAGTACAATCATTGAATCTTGACTGTTTACAGCTTTATATACGGCTGGGCGATGGGATTTTACTGAGCCGAGATCACAATGAAGATTTTATCCCAACTTCACTTGTCTTCACTTGACTTGAAGATTACTGCTATCAATGTCTTCAACCAAACCAGTGTCATCAATCAAAATACTTTTGTATTAATATGACCCCAACAGGATTTTCCCAGATTAGCAGATTTTCTTTTATCCATCCATCCATTTTCTTCCGCTTGTCCGAAACCGGGTCGCGGAGGCAGCAGTCTAAGCAGGGAACTCCCGCCTTCGACCGCCGCCCGATCCACATTGCACCAGCCCTTTATGGTACCTCCCGCGGGTTGTGGGTCCACGGGAGGGCCTGACAGCGTGTGCACGGGCGGGGACTCGAACCACCGACCGATCTTTATACCACTTTATACCATGCTCTAAGAATTTTTTGTTATCATCAAAACAAAAACAAAAACCCAGAGCAGTATTTTGTTCTATTCACTCATTTGAGGTGAACTGTATGCTGAGGTGTTGACATTCTCAGCAGCTGAAATTCTTTTTTATTTATTTTTTATGTGTGGAGATAGGTGAAGGAACCCCACCTTGATATGACTTTCCTTTGTTTACATTGGCCGTAGTCGGGAAGGGGGTGTTAACAGTAGGGGGAATGAGGGCCTTAAAGGAACATGCACCTAATTAATTACTGCATTTAAAAGAATTCTATAGCGTTTTTTTTTTTTATTATAAAACGTGAAATGTGAATCTATTTTTAAATTTGAATTCAAAAAGCTCGGAAAAGAGCATCATTTGGTTCCTTTAAAGACACAAGCTGTTGCACTGAAAAGTCTGTAAATGTAATTCTGTCATTGACCTGTTTCTCTCGCACAGATATCTGAGATGCTACTATGTGGCCGTCCGCAGTCTTATCAACATCGGGGGTCTGCCGGAGCCAACCAACACTTATGAGATCACTTTTCAAATGTTAAACTTCTTTATTGGTGTCTTTGTATTCTCCAGTTTGATTGGACAGGTAAGCAGGTTAGCCCCTCCCCTGGCCTCTACAGCAACATCAGATCAGACTTTGTGGGTTACCACTTTGACCAATAGTAGTCGAGTTTAACTTTAGCCCCTCCCCTGGCCTCTACAGCAACATCAGATCAGACTTTGTGGGTTACCACTTTGACCAATAGTAG
>JAVQKC010129910.1:0-10144 GCA_036025475.1 Philypnodon macrostomus
CTTTCGGTCATGACCCAAAGCACATGACCATAGGTGAGAGTCGGAACGTAGATTGACCGGTAAATCGAGAGCTTCGCCTTTCGGCTCAGCTCCTTCTTCACCACGACAGACCGGTACAAAGACCGCATCACTGCCGAGGCTGCACCGATCCGTCTGTTAATCTCACGCTCCATCCTTCCCTCGCTCGTGAACAAGACCCCAAGATACTTGAACTCCTCCACTTGAGGCAGGAACTCTCCTCCAACCTTTCCGGGCGAAAATAATGTGTCTCAAGTAAAAGTAAAAAGTACTTATTCACATTCAGTAGAAAAGTACTGGGTGAAAAATCTACTGTCCTGAGTAATGTCAGATTATTTGTTTAATTTTGTGGTAATCTGCAAAAAATAGATAAAAGATAATAAACAAATTTTGATATTTTCAAAAGATAAACTAAAAACGTACATAATATTTGCAAAAATGAAGGCACAAGGAACAGAATTTCACATCATCACATTTTTCACATAAAGCTGTTCTTACATGACACACAGAGGTGGTAAAAGTACTATTACTCTTTCTAGATTTACAAGATTATACTCAAGTAAGAGTACAGTTACTTCAAAATATTATTACTCAAGTAAAAGTAAAAAGTATTGTGCAATAAAATTTTGTAGTACAATATATTTAAAAGTTACTCAAGTAAATGTTACTGAGTAAATGTAACTGAGTACTACATTGAAACAAGTCAAATATTCTAGGCCATATCAGTAAATAAAGATTTAAATTCTGAATTGAAGTCATTTTAACTAACCTAATAACGAATACCTTTTTGTGGAATAGCCAGCCAACAGAGTTCACCATCCCTGTACAACCATCACCCTTGACCCCACACGTAATGAAGCGTCCTGTAGATCATTGCAATATCTCTAAATAATATTAGCCTCATGATGCTCCACTAGCTTGGCACAACACACCGGAGCTGGCTAGACGCCCAGAAAGCCTTTTAAATTAATGAGATAACTCTACATATGCTGGGCTCACCTAATATCTCACGTACCGCAGGTTGCGCAGCACTCTGCTCCTGGGCGACAGGTCTGATACATAATTTACACCTCAGTAACTCAATTGGGACATAGGCGGCGACTGTGGGGAAACTCAGCATGATGATGGTGCTAAGTATAAGTTTTGACTTTTAGAAATGCAGTCAGTCGGTTCATAAAGGTATCATAGATAATCAGAGGTGGGTAGAGTAGCCAATCCTTTTACTGAAGTAAGAGTACTGTTACTTCAAAATAATGTTACTCATGTAAAAGTAAAAAGTACTCATTCAGTAAGAGTAGAAAAGTACTAGGTTAAAAAACTACTTGAGTCCTGAGTAACTGTTTGAGCGTAATGTCAGATTATTTGTTTAATTTTGTGGTAATCTGACAAAAAAATGAAAAGATAATAAACAGATTTTGATATTTTCAAAAGATAAACTAAAAATGAAAATAATATTTTAAAAAATTAAGGCACAAGGAACAGAATTTCCAGATCATCACATTTTTCACATAAAGCTGTTCTTACATGACACACAGAGGTGGTAAAGGTACTCTTACTCTTTCTAGATTTCCAATATTATACTCCAGGAAGAGTACAGTTACTTCAAAATATTATTACTCAAGTAAAAGTCAAAAGTATCGTGCAGTAAAGATACTCTATGGAGAAGAGTTACTCAGGTAAATGTAAATGTAACCTCTGTTTAGGATGGGTATGTTCACATCTCAGAGTGACACATGTTGAAACGTTCTTGTCAAGCTGGTTTGTATTGGTCCTTCCCGTAACTGGCCTTGGCAAACACTGGTTTTATTTATAACTAGAGGAACTGGGTTGTTCATTAGTAGGTACTCCACCGTTTATCTCCTGAACAAAGTATGTGAAATGCAAACATACTCTTCTACTTCTCAACAACAATTGATCCATGTTGCTGTTCTTTTCAGGGAGGACCCTCACCTGGCTGCAGCTGGTCCTAAAGTTTGCTGCCTTGGCGTATATTCCTGCCTCCACCAAGATTTATCAGAGCTCACTGGACTGGTTCCCAGGATTTGTCTTTATGCTCTCTAGTGTTGCCTCAGTGCAGGCAATGATACCCATCAGGTGAGAATACAAAAAAAACCCATGTACAAATCACTATTGGATTACTATGCATCAGTAATAAAACCGAAAGTCAAATGAAGGTCAGCCAGACCCATTCACATTGTCAGGAAAATGCAATGTTTATATTCTAACCTGTTTTTGACCAATATTAACTTGAAAATGGTATTGGGCAAGCTTATATTAGACATCCTTAATCATGACCTCGCTGTTCTGATCCCAATGTGGGGAAATTCAGCTGTTACAATAGCTGACTAAAGTGCTAGCAGAACAAGATAATAGAAAATACATGAATAAATATGTCATCAAATATTAATAATGTATTTATGACCATTAATCCTTCCTAAATAGAACATTTTATCGACCCAAACGTTAAAAGCCCTTACCACAGCACATGTTCACTGTCTATTTCCTTTTTCTAGTATTGTTGGATGCAGAACTCCAGAGAAACAACAATATGAAACTATTCAAGGGGACTGAGACTTCCAGATTCACCAGCTTCAGCAAACATGGCTCCAAACAAATAACAATAGGTCTGAACTAGAAGTGCTGTGGTTTTAGTCCCACTTCCTCAAAATGTTACTGCACATATCCAGTAAGGTATTTCAATAATAAAAGAACACAGCGATGAAGAGTAGAGGAAGAGTAAATGCAGTATCGATACTAGTACACACCACTGCAGTTGCAATAGGCTCAGTCAGCTTTGAGGTACTGAGTAATCCAGGTGAAGATGTTGATTTGCACAATACAATGTAAAATGCACTTTTAACACATTGTTGTTCTATTTTACTGGTAAAAAGAATGACATGAATAATATGTATATATAGTATGTTACATTTGAGAGTGTGACAGTGTTCAGAGTAGACTTCACCTCAATGAGTTAATGTATGGGGAAAAGTATTTGATTAATTACAAATACATTTAAACAAATGCATTAAGTTACAGGAAGTAGAAGAAACCTGACAGTCCGCAGTAGGAGCTAAAAGCTGTTGTGGCTCATGACTCCCTCTAGTGTGACAATGTGATTGTATTTTCTATTTATGCCATTTTTACTTTTTAATACTATTACAAGTGTACTTGTGTTTTTATCATAAAGCATAGTTAATGTGTTAAATGGCTTTCAGTGCTTTTTATTTTTAAACAGTTATTTCTAATAAAATCACACCATGTACGTATCAAATGCATTCACCGTTTTATTATTGGTCCAATATATTCCAAAATCATTTGAGGTAAAGATAATTGCATCAAAACAACATCAATATACAAGCGTATTTTTAATTACATAAGATGTTATTAACATCCAAATGTACAGGACTCTGAACGTAAACAGTACACACTGAGACAGAAAGGACAGAAAATTTTAGAAGTCATGTGACTTTGAACCCTTCAATTGATTGGTCAGGTTTAATCTGCGATGAAAATCTAGAAAAGGAAGACAGGAGGGGACAATGGGGCCGTTTGGCTTAAAAAACAACTCAACAGCTTTAAGCGTTACCACCTGAATATTTACACTCAGATTCCCATTAACGCTACAGGCCAACTTAAATAAGATAATGCAACTCACTATTAGTGTGGGCATCCTCAGACCTGGATATCAGAGAAAAGCAAATGTAAGCTACATAATAGTGCAACAAGAGATCAGCAGGCACACAGGATAAGGTGGGCTTTTACAGTGGCTATGATAAAGATTAGATCAGAACTACTGGAGTTTCTTTCAGCATCTCTAGGATTAATATTGCGATTATTTAGGTTTGGTTATTCCATATGTACATTTTTTATAGTGCAAATCCCCTTCCTTTGCTTGTGGTATTTTGTTAGATGCTGAGAGAAATCCCAACCAGCATTTCTGTACAAAAATAATCTGGCTTGTACTTTATGTATTGCCTTGAACAAAGTACTGTCTGTTTCAAAAACATTGTATACTGAGTCTGTATAGTTCAGTGGGAAAAAACCCTATTATTTATTATGAATTCACAGTAGAACACAAAGCAGTCAACCTACGATAAAGAAATGCTGCAAGTACATTTGGAGTATTGTATAAATTTTACAAAAATAATTTTCCTCATTAAAAATCTTTAAAAAGATTCTATTTAACGACCCAACGTCAGCATGTGTCAGATCGTTACACTTGGACTTTTGCTTTTTAGACTCAAATAAATATATATAGTTACATATATGCATTTTCTTTTACATTCTCTTTATATAAAACATGAAGTTGAAGCAGTAGGTAGGAAATTAATTATTATGAATGGCCTGTACCTTTACAATGAGGGTTAGTATAATGCCTAAGAAATCAGACACAAATGAATTCTGAACTGTATCTTGTTCAGGTCACTTTATCCACAGCAGAGTTATTTTTGAAACTTTGGGAAGATTATTAATATATTTATTTAACTTTGAGGCATCAGTGCAATGGTACTTTTCAACAGCCAGCCCCAGTAACATACTTGTACTCAAACTTGACTACAGCAGTAAATAGTTTAAAACTGGACAACGGGAGCTCAAGGACAGACTGACCCAACACATACTTAGTCCTTTAGCAAAAAGTAAGGCTGGTAAACAAACTAGCACCACTCGTTCACAAATGACACGCTTGAACAGAGGAGAAAGATTAGTTAATTTCTAATAGCTTATATTTATTGATAAAGGCATTATTTTATTGTTGGTTTAGTGCTTCCCTTGTTATCCCTGGCCATAGTAACGCCATTCTGAACAATTCTATGGTTCTATCTTTGTGGGAACAGTTTGGGAAAGGCCCTTTTCTATTGCAACATGACTACGTTCAGTGCACAAAGCAAAAACTAGACTGAACACCCTGTCAATGTGATCCCTGTAATGGTCACGTGTCAATGTATGTGTCTATATAGAGCAAATAAAAGATGTAATCAAGAACATAAATGCCGACAGTTTTGCTACTGTTAATAAGGAAATGACGTAAAACTATTATCAGAGGGAGTTTTTAGTTTAAGGCAATACCTTGTGGGGATTTACAGCCTTCATCAGCCTACTTGACATTACTTGACAGTACTTGACACTTACCCACAGTACTTGACCCACAGAAAATGAAAGGATGTGAAACTTCCTTTGAACAGACACCTAACCAGTTCCCTGTGAATTTGTGAGATTACACTTAAAGAGCATAACTGGGTAAAGCCAAAAAGGCCTCAACAAAAGGAATATCAATGACTATGTGTGCTTTTAAACGTCATTTCAACGTAAATGTCTTGAGTTTGGTTTAAATAAGCTGTCTGCTCTTCAGCAGTGTATAATAAAGTGAAAATGATTATACTATAAACTATATAAACTGGAAAAACTAACCCTGTATCCAGATCTGTTGGTAAAAGTAAAGTTAAATAAAAGACAATACATCGTAAAAAAATAATAAATGATATATGGATGGCCAGGCTTATTTTTAGAAAAGTATTGTTGTTGCAAATGTCAGTCATTCAGAGTAACTTCTGCCCCGTATGAAATGTGTAAGTTCCTTCTTCAAATGTAATGCTTGAATATGAAAATGGTTAGATTAGAAAACACCAACATGGCACCAGCATCTCAAGAGCATTGGCATTTGACTTGTAAAATGAAGCAAAAATCTGTACAGGTATCCATCCATGAACATGTCTGTTACCTTCTTCATTAGCCGGTTCACTGACAAACCTGTGTCCCAGTATAGACACAGTGGACAGACAGTGGTCCAGTGCGCCCGCCCGGTCGGTCCATTTCCTTGGCATGAGAGCGAGTAATGCACACAGAGGAGAAGAGAATGTTTCAGTTCGTTTCACTGGTTTTGTCCTCTGTCTGTTTGTCTTGAAGGAGAGTTATGAGAGACTCCCACGATGCCTGGCACTGCACACAGAAAAATAACAATAATAGGGACCAAGAAATGATCACTTTATTTGAGTTTCATGGCTGTGGATTGTACAGTACAGTAATGATGGTTCACCTTCTGTGATGTCACACAAGCGTAACATTTTTCACACAAAAAACATCTTCTACAGCCAATTTAACCAAGACCATAAATACAGGTACTGTCGGTATGTTTTGGTGAAATGTGTAGTCTGTCATATGAACTTTATGTGCAGTACATTGTAATCATAACATATATATATTTTGTTGTATTTGTCTTGGCTTTAAAAAAGGCTAAACTAGAAGCACTTGGAGAATGCCAACCTCCAACGAGGCAGTCGACTCACACTAGCACAAAGTCCTTGAAAAATAATCAATAAAAAACAATAATTAGTTCTTTGGGCGTAATGATATTGCCTCTTTTTATTTTTTACCAAACCTGATGATTCAATTTAAATTTTAAATGTATTTTTTAGATGAGGACTGATGTGTTTGTAGCTTTTAAACTAGGCCTACGCTGCCGTCCCCAACAGCAAGGTGTATATCGGCGAAACGGCCCCATACGTCTGCCCCATACGTCTGCCACAACTGGCACCAACGGGCACCTTAATCAGAAATTATGTGATTTCTAAGGGTTTTAATATTGTTAACGAGCAATTAAGAGGCCACACCCCCAAACCATGACAATCATGGGAAGGGTCTATTTGACTTTTTTGGTTTGTCTGGATGTTTGTGAAGAATGTTTTTGCAAAATTTTGTCAATTTCCCTAGAACTACATATTTCCTTCAGTCTATAGGGGGCGCTATAGAGGTAACTGCCATTATATCAGTCAGATGTGTTCAGGGCCGGGGGGTAATTAGGTATTTCAGATTTGAGCCTAATAGGGCAAAGTATGTGCAAGTTAGAGGCTGTCAAATATACCTGACCTCCCAAACTTCACTTGCTTAGCTTGAACAGCTTCTTCGTTTAGTAGTAAGAGGGCCAACCACCACCATGCAGTTCCTTACCAAAATGAAAGTGTCTGTCTTTGTGAAAAGGCTCAGGTTGCTCCATTGCTTCATTCCACTGGCACTTGAGTAAAAACTGAAATATACATAATGCTGTATTATCCAGATACTGCCAAATGCATAGAAAATTACTTTTTATAGCTTAGCTTACAGATCTTAGCAGAAGGTTGAGAAGGAAAGAGGAAGCGAGTGCACCATCGTTGTAACTGTAAATATTTTATATCAATCCTATAAAACCTTTCTTCAGCTGTACTTTTCCTCCAGATGTATAAAACTACTACAGCCACCAAAGTTTATCATGAAAATAAAGGCTGGATACACTACTAAAAACAATCAGTAAATCTATATTGCATGGCCCATGATATAGGCTATTCTGTGTCATTATAAAGTTAAAATAAAATCATATTTTTAGGGTCAACACATGATTTTAGGAACAATAAATATATGGTAAAATCGTGTGCCCAGAAATACACTTCATTGCTTTTATTGCTCAAAGTAACAATTGTACACCCTTTTTGGAAAGCTAAAACATTTGGGAATGTTCATGTCTTTAATAATATTATTAACAACTAAAGAAACCTGTGGCTTGGAACAATGAACATTGTGGTCATTTGTGCAGTAATATAACAGACATGAAGCCTGCATTCTCAGGATGCCCTGGACAGTTGTCTCTAGTACCCCTCAAAACTACTTTCACTCCTTCATCCACAGTATGGTCAAAATATGGTCAGGGACCTGCCCGCCCTGACTTTAACACACTGTGTTACTGATGGTGAAACTGAAACCTTTACACCACATGTTTGAATCCAGTCTGTGGCCATTCATTGAACAATTATTAATTCATTAATCATTTAATAAATGAAAGTTAATTTATTAATGTAACTAATGTTTAATGTAACTGGGCTCCAGCTTTATCCAGCTGGACACGGAACTCTCCGGACCTATAGGTTACAAATTGACTTTTTGTGTGTGTTTATTATATTGTTTTATTGAAGAAGACTACTACTACTGTTGTACTTCAACAGTAATACTGCAATGTTATTGTTGTGGTATTTATATGTCTAGCACTATACAATATAATTACATGTTTAAAATAACACTAACCTTACTGTAATTGCTGGATGCTGCCGTCAATGTTTTGGGACGCATTTCTGAATTCCATCGCATAGATGCATGCTTAAAATTCTGTCAAATTGGGTGATTGGGTGGTATAGACTGAAAGAAGAATGTAGTTTTAGGGAATTTTACAAAATTTGGCAAAAACATCCTTCACAAACATCCAGACAAATAGACCCTTCCAATGTTCGTCATGGTTTGGGGGCGGGGCGAACCCCAGGTTAAGAACCACTGCACTAGAGTTACAGACTCACTTTGATTAACTCTCTGTAAACACAGACTACAGGATACTGACTTCAGTTGCACTAATGGACACTTGTGGCAGAACCTTAAATATGATGTCAATCCCAATATGACCTTTGACCCTACCTACTGGGTTAACCTATTTATTCACTGAATATTTACATGTTAGTTTTAGTCCTACAAAAATTGTGGCCACTCAATTAAATGTGTGTAGTTCCCAGTATCGTTAAGAGATGGCGCTCCACTCCACTGCAGAAAGCCCTGAACCGGCAGACCTCAGTGGAAAACTCTTATTGGATAGACACAGATCAGATTTATGAGCTCACACGTTCACTGATGATTATTGAATCTGTGAGTTTTATCAATGACTTTCAATGTGTAGCTACAAAAGAACAACTTGTTTAAGCCTGGCTATATTGCTTTAAGCATTATATTTCTCAGGAGCCGATTTCCACACACTCTGCCTTAGATAAACATGAAAGAATTCTGGGGAAAACCATATAATCTTTGGGGAGGGCCTGAAATTCTAAGGAAACTCTTATCAAGAGTTATTAATGAGTACACAGCAGTGGAAAAATGTCAATCTTTTGATCGATATTTCACAGTTATGTCCTATTATGAGTTCCTATGTGAAGAACACGTTTAGCTGATGAGCATATTAACTAAAACTCTAACCTTGTCACTCCCTCATCAGACTGAAGTACTTACTGGTAAACTTCACATGGTGGTTAGCACTGTTGCCTCACAGGTCCTTCATGGGTTTGTGTTGGGTGGACTTTCTCTTGTTTTCCGTATTAAATGTGCAGTTTGTACTTTTTTTTAAAATAAGAAAAAGTACAAAAATAAATAAATAAAAAAGGCTTAAAATTTACTCTGACCCTGTTCTATGCTCTTAAGCTGGTGGTCTGTAGTCTGTTGAGGCCTAAAGTAAAATAACAACTATGACAATTATGATTACCAATTTTACATCATAAAACAGGGTCAGATGAAAATGTTTAAAAATGTCTAACATTTGTTTATTTTAAGAAACATACAGACTACACCTTTAAGCTAAAACGTACAATAGATATTCTATATCTATTGATATATCAATAGAATTCTAGGTACCAGTATATTATAATCTAATATTCTCCAGATAGGGCCTGACCACAGCTACATATAGGAAGGAGGAACAGTGCTGGAGTGAGGTCCTGTGCTGATTTGTGATCTAGTCAGGTCGATAAACAGTTCACACTACACGAATTGCCGGATCAGTTTCAACATTTGCACACAGGTACATACCATAAAGACGCCAAACTGTATAAATTTGGGTACGTTTACAATGAATATTAATTAAGTAATTAATTACGGGGCAGAATTGTTAACGCAATAACTAAAAGTCTTTGCTGGATCTTTTTCAACTGTTGCACACAGGTACATATCATAAAGATGCAGAACTGGATTGAGTTTGGTACTTCTACGAATAATGACAATTAAATAATTCACAAATTAATGTTTTGATGCACTTTTATTGAGCCAATAATCCTGCTGAACATGAACGAAATTGCATGAATTTGTATATTTAATGTACATTACTGAGGTCAAATAAAGAATGCCTCTATAGCGCCCCCATGTTTATGACCCCCATGGAACCCTAAACACACTTACTTTGTCAGAGAACAATGAAACTTGGTTTTTCACAGTGTCCCCAACATAAAATATCTTTATGACCCCACCCTACAACAAACAGGAAGTCAGCCATTTTGAATTGAATTTGGGAGGTCAGGTATATTTGACAGCCTCTAACTTGCACATACTTTGCCCCATTAGGCTCAAACCTGAA